>JAWQRJ010001845.1:0-14806 GCA_033557515.1 Diorygopyx duplodentatus | reverse complement strand
GAAACGAGAAGAGCTCGGTATAAAATATAGAAAACTGTATTGGCTGTTAGGTAGAAATTCTTGCCTATCTATACAAAACAAAATCACCATATATAACCAGATCCTAAAACCAGTCTGGGTTTACGGTATACAACTTTGGGGGTGTGCCAAACAAATACATATTAATACCACCCAGAGATTCCAGAATAAAGTACTGCGTAACATAGTAAACGCTCCGTGGTACTGTAGAAATAGAGACATTCATCGAGACCTTGGAATCGACGTTTAAAAACTTGGATTTGGACGATCTGGATATCTTTCAGCATATACACGACACGTTCTTTCAATTATTCTGTTATATTCTCCATAAATGATTAGTAAATTTAAGACATCTTCATTAGAGAATCCTAATCGCGACATTTTACAACAAAAACTAACTTGATTTAATAACAATAATGATACACGTACACAGAGTGAGTCTAACTGTCAAATAGACTAACATTGAGTTGGCTGTTTCAAAACACTCTAGATTTGGAATTATTAATAACTACTTATACCGATACAGTTTCTTTAAACTGATTTATCCCAATAACAAAGCACTCTATTCATATAGAAAGTTAATATCATTTGTTTAGAAGAATTCAAAAATGTATAGAAATAATAAGGTAAGGAGACTTTATCTACGAATTACGTATCTGTATAGACACAAAAAACCTACTGTGAAGCGAAGTGAAAAATATCCTTTTTAAAACTGCTATCTTCAATCCACAGTATCCATCGCTGATTGACAGTGGTGACACAAGTTATTAATGATATAATACATCGTGCCCACATCTGGTTGATATAATAAATCACTCTGTCTATTTAGCTGACATCTCTTTATCAGTATTTCTTTTTTTAGAAAATAATCACGTTTGCTCTTTTATCGTTAGAATGGCATTTCAACATTCTCAATTATAAGTTCATTCTTTGTTAATTTCGTTTTATGTCGGGAATGTCGCAACAGCGTAGAGTGAAAAAGGACACCGCTCGCTCATTTCCAAGTTTTAATTTGACTTGAGTTTTCTTGCGCGCATAATTAGTCAGCCTTCAGAATTTTAAATTCGGACTAGAAAAATCTAGAAAGTTGTAAAAGAGACGGCACGAGAGAATGCTAACAAAAGGAACGGTAATATTTCACTAAAATTGGTTAGTTGAAAAAATCTATTCAACAAAAATTCCACGTCGTACTTCCAAATATAGGGAGCGCGCAGCACCAATTACCCAACTTTTCGTGGGTAACAAATTCCCTCAAAAAATAGTATTGGAAGAAACAACCCATTAGCTCTATACACACAACACAGGCTTTTAAAAATAGCGTACTAGATAAATATCACCGTTTACTGTAGCCTCAACAAAGCCTCTTTAAACAACCCCCACATTCTTTAACCGTTAAATTCACGCAAGGGTGTAAAGTACTGCCGTTGCTGGATTACATGTGTACGAGAAATTTAAAATTGCTTCCGCAAATCTGGGCAGCGTAGATGGGAAAATTTCGCTAATCCTCGGAGTAGAAAACGTTATACGCACGAATGTTCGAACTATATCATTTCCTCATGTGGTTTCTCTAAATAAAGGGTTTCTCTCTCGCACGGCGGGGTAATTTCGCTGTTATGGAACTGAGCTCGCCCCAAATTGAATAATTTAAGGTTTTGTTTGAATTTCTCTTGATTTAAACACATCCGTCGAAAAATGGCAACATTAGTTGCCAGTCTATGTATACAAGAATCGATATAGCAGCCTTTGTCTACCCTAAGTGAACGAGTATGCATTGTTAGCCCCCTCTGTCTAACCAAATGATATATTGCCTGTCTACGCACTCAGTTTGATTTGCTCTCGAAATTCCACTTTAATTTCCTTGAACAATATTGAAATTTTCATGTGTGCCGATGAAGCAAAGAGGAAGTGTGTGTTCATAATCATTTTAACCCAGAGAAAAAGAAGTTGTATTTCTTTCGACATATTTAAACCTTATGTATATACGATTTTAATAAGTTTTAAAGATTCCGCATCCCCCGGATGTAATTTCTCAGAACTTTGCTTAAAGCGATATTAAACAAGTAAGCGTAGATATTAATTTCAAGCACTTGTAAGGTTCAATACTGCGTGGTATAAATCTATAATCTACATATAAGACTGTCCCAAAGGGCATAGTTACCATTGTCAGAAACTATCGATGTTTAAATACCATTTAATTATGCGTTAAGAACAATTCAAACTTAACCACTGCGGATCCCACTGAAAGGCCAATTTATGTAGAACAATTCTCCGAGTTTCTGGCTATCCTCAGGGAGCTCCGCGATGATAATCTTATATTGTTCCATAATAATCTTTCGACCCTTGTCGGATTAGCAGTTTCATTTTTATCCTCGGATTAGACGATCTCTGTTCCCCTTTTAAAGATTACGCGATAATTGGATTGTAAGGCAATTACTCGAGTAGGAGTATTTGATCTTGGAGGATTTTAATTAAATCGTTAGGCATTGTCGGTATCTTATTTGCACTTTGCATTGAGCTAACTTCCTTTATCAAATACCCTTGTTTTGCACAATGTTTAATAACATTCCTTTGTGCCGCTAGTCCATAATTTAACTCGAATTTCGGTGTTTTTACGTTAGACAAGCTTCTGAAAAGATTGCGAGCAAACCTCTCGAGAATATGCTCAATATTTATTTACATAATAGTTTGTTTAGATTGCTAGTAGCCTAATAAAGCAAGCGATCGCGATACCATTATTAATGCTTACTTAATTTCAATGATTTGGGCTCCTGTTATGTTAATTAAGGTAAGAAGTCTTTATACCTAATGGTGCACCATTATGTATCATCAGTACTACCATCAGTAGTATTTACGCCAAACTTGATTGCAGAGCGAAATTTAAAGGCTTGATTAAAGCACGTTTAGACTACAGTAATTAGTCAAGAGAATCGGTCATGGTTTTCAAAACAGGGTAGCGCTCGCTCGCCCAAAGAAAAGAACTCCAGAGGTAGTTGAAAATGTTCAACAAATTGTTGAGAATAGACCAAGAATTTCTCTACGCGTTCAATCTGTCATTCGCAAGTGACAGCAAATTGCAAAGGCATGCGAGACAGACGTTGCAGTCGAATTTCAGTGCCAACTGCAAATGGAAATTTATTATTCCACACGTTATTATGATGCAACACCTTAATTCTAATCTTTAACTGAATACCGATTATTTGGGTTTCCATTTTATAGCAGTAGAATTGGTTTCTATCAAAATCAAACTAAAAAAGCACTATTATATGGTAGCTAAACAATTAGTTCCCTCATCGGATTCCCTACTTATCGTCTGCTAACATTTAAATCGAAGATTACAAATCAATCATTAATTAATCAAATAATTATATTTAATTTTTTTCATATACCTTATTCTACGTATCTATGACTTTTTATTTATATTTGTAGAAAGACATTTGTAATTTTCTCCAATTAACTTAATGAACGTTAAATTTTAGAAATAGGTTTGGCTCTAGACCTTTTAAATTATATAAATTTTGCACAAAAATTCATAGAACTGACGTCCTATTGCCTCTTGTTTTATCTAAAAGGTTGAAAATATTACTATTTTTTAGAAAACTCTAGCAAATCCCTTAACTCCGGAATGCTCGGCGAGAATGGCCAATGGATTTAAAAAATGTAAAAAGGACGCCACGAATTTTTTATAAAACACCAGGGAAACTTATCGTAACAAGTTCTCTTAATTGTAGAAAATTTTAAAAGAAAGCTATCCCAAATTCGATGCTCACCGGTATCTTGGAAACGGTAAGAGCTACAGACTCGGTTAAATGGAGCAATATGGGAGTGTTTATCTAAGCTGTTTAGACCTTCTTTTGTTTTTCCAAAAAATACATCGCCTACTAGATATACTGAAAAAACTGAAAATCGTCATTTTCTTCAAATGTGAATATTTTCCAAAGTATTTATCGTATCAAAAAATTTCGATGGAGAATGTTGGAGATAAACAAAACATTTTGTAGGATAGATAATAAAAATCTTTTTTACCTTGCACCAGTTTCGAGATGTGACCCAAAGTTTTATTTTTTAAATGTTTATTTTGACATTATAAACCATGGTTGATTTTGACATTATAAAATTACTCGATTTTTCCGATTCACGATTTTTTTTGACAGTATTAAATTACTTGATTTTCCTTTCCAACGATATCAGGTTCGAGGTATTTCTCTATCATAGTTTAGGAGATTCCACATTCCATACAGATTTTACCCCACATCACACTATCCATGCCTATTAGAACTGTGTTTTGTTTTTAAAACAAAAGACTGCATATCTGGTATTTATTATCTTTTGTGCTTTAGTAAATATAAAGAAAACAGATTTTCTGAAAAAACAGTTCTGCTCAAATTTAGTATGTACTTATAAAATATATTATTATAATTTATATTGTATATAAATTGCAAAAAAATGAAAAATGGAAGCAATAAACATGGTAACAATGAACATGAAAGCAATAAACAAGATAACGGTAAACATGATAACAATAAGTATAGTAACAATAAACATGGTAATAATAAACGTGGTAAAAATAAACACGATAATAAAATGTAGGTAACAAACATATTCGTCTTTTCATAGTTTGAAAACGCCATTATCAATGTAGAACATGAAGAATTGACGGCTACTACAACTTATGACACGAGAGTAGATTAACGATATTATTGGCAGATGTGTAGTCTTTTATTTCAATCATGGATAGTGTGATGTGGGTTAAAGTCTGTGTGAAATATGATTTTTCTTCATATATTCTATGAACTATGAAAGATAAATACCTCGAACCTTATATCGTTGGAAAAGGAAAAAATCAAGTAATGTAATAGTGTCAAAATCAACTATGGATTCCGTTTAAAAAATGCAACAATATCCCTCGAAATTTTTTGATACGAAAAATAAAATGGAAAATATTCACATTTGAAGAAAATGACAATTTTCAGTGTTTTCAGCATATCTAGAAGGCGATGCGTTTTGTTGGAAAATCAAAAGAAGGTCTGAACAGCTTAGATAAACACTCCCATATTGTTCCATTTAACCGAGTCTGTAGCTCTTACCGTTTCCAAGATACCAATGGAGTGCATCGAATTTGGAACATCCTGTATAAAAGAACTACAAATTCAAATAAAAGTAAAATCAACAAGTGGTCGCCGCCTATGTTCCATTTTCGATGGTTTTAAATGGGAAGTTGTGTTTTGGTGCTAGATAGCTCAGATCTGATATCGGTGTCTGAAGCTCTTTTTTGAAGCTGAATTCATTACTGAAAACCGCATGTCAATATCTTTAACCGTTACCATGATAATTAAGATATCCATGAAAATTCAAATTTTGCCAATTTCTTGAATGCCCTCTAACTGCATTGTTGGTTATAATTTTGGGTATCTGACAAAACATTCTTTTTGAACTTTTTGACGTAGAATACGATGGATGTATTTATATTTTTGTTGCCTTAACAGATAAAAAGATATTATATATAAGTTTCTGATTTTAAATGGAAGCCTATATATTTTTTACATTTGCTAGTAACCCTTATTGAAAAAGCTTTCCAAATATATATACTTAATACTTTATTGTCAGCCATTGATGAGAAATAAAAAGATTTTGGGAAATTAAACTATCTTATACCACTGATCCAGTTAGCATTTGAAAACAATGCAGATTGGTGGCTTAGAAAAATTTACAGTTCGCAAATTAGTGTAATTAATGTCAGAGCTTCCACAACTAAGACAGACACAAAATGTTTCATAATGCTGAAAAATACGACATGTTACGGCCAACCTGGAGAGAATATAGAATTGCACAAAATACGTATTTTCAGAGATATCCGAAGCGGAGACAACCCGATAAAAGAATTTTTAAACATCTTGAATGTTATTTGGTGCATTTAAAGACCACGTACTAAATCTTACCTAGAAGAGATTAGAAAAGAATTCAAAGCAAACGTGCTGGTGGCAGTGAACGCTTACCCAAAAATTTCCCCCCGTCGAATTTCAACGTTTTTCCGGAATCAGTTCAACAACTATCAAAAAAAATGCACCATCTATTCTTTACCGCATTTTTGTATACCATTAACAATTCAAAATATATATTCAAATTCTTTGTTTTGTTTGAAACGGATTGTTTTATTTTCTTTAATCACAACCCATATTGAAGGAGCTTTCCAAATGTGTAGTTTTTAATAGTTTATTAATAACCGTTAATAACAAATAGGAGTACAAAGATTTCCGCAAATTAAAGGATTCCACTCTATGAACCGAATTAGCCTTAGAGAACAATTTACGAAAATTGCATTCTGCTTATTCTACTGTTATTTTACTATTATATTACTCCTTAAACGAATAGCTGGTAAACTAATTAATTGAGTAATATTGCCAGCTATCTACAATGAAGTGACCATTTAAGCGATCACTAATCTGTTTTGCAATTACAATAACCACATTCAGCAGACGTAGTAGCTACGTAGCGGAACCATGATCAGTATGGGTAATTATGGCGACATATATGGGAAATATCGCATGACATCAGAAAAATCGCTACTTCTATCAAATGCTACCTAGCTGCTGCATCTGCTGCATACGGCGAATGCTTCTTAGTTAGATTTAACTGGCTCTAGGCGATACTCCATCTACGGAACATATTTTGTAACATAACGTCACCATGTTTTGTGAAGTTGTATGGCTCATTGCAATTTCTGAATAATGGAAATAGTGGAATCCTATTTATAGTGTCGTTCCCTTGGAAATATGGAACAAATTCGTCAACTTGACAATGGAAAAGTTTAACAAGTATGAAGTTCCTACCTATATTTATTCGAATTAACTCTATAGGCTGCTTTAAAATGAAGTATCATCGTATTTAAGTACTTTATGGCTTAATTTTAAGATTATGAAACGTATTTATACTGCAGTAATAGAAATGTGAGCTTACGAACAAATTAGGTTGCAAGATTCACTACTATCAGATTCACTACTATTTTATTGTTTCATTCTTAAAAAATGAAACAATAAAACAAATAAAAATCGCTATGTAAAAATCACTTTCACCACACATGCGGCATCTGTGGTTTGGATGTTTTCTGCCACACGGAATTTTGTAATTCTTCCATGTTTCAGTGGTGCTTCCAATAAATTATGTTTTTAATGTACCCCCGCAGAAAGAAATCGAGGGGCGATATCCGGGGATCTAGCCGATCAACGAATTGGTCAGTATGTTCCCATCCAATTATCCCCAAATAAACAATTTAAATAGTCATGCACCGTTCGTGCGTTGTGAACATGAGCGCCGTCTTGCTGGTAAATTATTCTCCAACAATTATTTACTGGCATATCATCCATGAAAGATTCAATATATTCACGAAGAATATGGACGTTGGCTCCGGTCGTTAGATTTTTCTGGTAGAAATGTGCTCTTAAAATTTTCCCAATTATGAATCCTACCCAGATGTTTATACCGAATTTAACTTGTCGATATTTATTTACTGTTATTTTTTATTTGTTTTTTTTTTATTTATTTGGGTTTTATGGCACCCAGTGGTGATGATTATAACGATTAAAACTGCTGTCACTGGCAACCTTTGCTTCATCCGCCCAAATTAGCGGAAAATCCCTCGTTTCCTCACACATTTCCAAAAACCAAATGCAAAATTCTGCCATTGTAAGATCATCACCATTGAACGCATTCATAATGCTGAGTTTGTAGGGAGTAAATTTGTATTTTTAAAGAAGTTTTGAACTCTGGGTTTTAGGGCTTCCCGAAAGATATTGAATTGCCCTCGGGGAGATTTTTGGGTTAGCATTTACTGCCGCCAACACATTTATTTCAGATTCTTCTCTATTTTCTTTAAGATAACTGCGTCGCTTCAGCAATGCGCCATGTTCAATCAGGTTACATTCAGTGCGTTTAAAAATTTCTTTATCCTGTTGCCTCCGCTCTGGATATCTCTGGAAGTAATATATTTTGTGCAACTTCGCCATTCTCTCCTGACTGGTTGTAAATACGTAATATGTCGCATTTTTCAGCATTATTAAACATTTTGTCTTTTAGTTGTAGGAACTCTGACATTAACTGCACTGATTTGTGAAGTGTAAAATGTTCCAAGCCACCTCTGCATTGTTTTCCAAGGCTAACTGGATCAGTGGTATAAAATAATTTAATTTCCAAAAATCTTTTTATTTCTCACCAATGGCTGACAATAAAGTATGAAAAGTATATATATTTGGAAAGCTCGTTTAATAAGGATTCTGAGTAAAGAAAGAAAAAAAATTATAGAAGCTACAGGATCAACAAAGAAATCAGATAAATACTTCAACCCGGAAGACATTGGATGACGAGCCTAGAAGACGAGGCAGGGAAAATCACTCGCACAAGAATAAATATAATGAGAAACATAACAGAATATTACAGAAAACTATACGATGACGAAGACAGCCCGGTAGACACTGCAGCTGGTTATAAAGAGGAGGAAGTGGCTGAATGTTTGAAATGCGAAATAAGCAAAGCAATAAATGAACTAAAAAATGAAAAATGCTCCGGAGAAGACCAAATAGTAAACGAGTTGATAAAAAAGAGAGATGATGAACTAACCAACCCCATTACAACAACTTTTAATAAAATCCTGGAATCTGAGAGGAACCCCTTCAGTGGAAAAATACAAAGATTGTCCTACTTCACAAGAAAGGCAAGAGAAACAATGTAAACAACTACAGACCTATCAGCTTGCAGCCCACTATGTGCAAGATTTTCCAAGCTAATAAAAGACCGAATACAAAACCTTTTAGACGAATTCCAATCGGAGAAGCAAGCAGGATTCAGAATACACTATAGCACAATAGGTCACTTGCACACTATAAACCAACTAATAGAGAAAGCGAAAGAATACAATCTAATCTTACACATGGCCTTCGTAGACTTTACAAAAGCCTTCGACTCAATAAAACAACAATCCATATGACACTCATTGCATCAGGCAGGGATTCAAGAAAAATATATCAGAGTTATTAAAGCCATGTACGAGAACAACACCGCCCAAATACACCTAGAAACCCTGGGACCAAAGTTCAAAATAAAAAGGGGAGTCAAACAGGGTGACCCCTCTCGCCGGATTTGTTCAACTGTGCCTTAGAAGCCATCTTTAAAGAAATGAATTGGGAAGAACAACAGATAAGACTAAATATCAACGGCACGTACTTGAACAATCTACGATTTGCAGATGATATCGTGCTCATCGCAAAAAGCTTTCCCGAATTAAAAAGCTAATGGAACTAAACAACAAAAGTGTTCAAATAGGTTTAGAGATAAACCTGTCAAAAACAAAAATAGTATCACAAGAAGAAAATATCAATATTAGAATAAACAGCGAGCGAATAGAAAATGTAAAAGAATATAACTATATGGGACAGTCAGTATCCTTCGAATCCAGATTGGACCAAGAGGTACAAAAAAGAATAGTGGCGGCATTGGCAAAGTTCTGGTCACTGAAGAATATGCTTAAAGGCTATTACTCCATAAATACAAAGAGAAAAGTCTTTGATATGTGTGTAACCCCTATAATAACCTATGATAGCCAAACGTGGGCCTTAACAAAAAGACAACATCTAAAGATCAATACATGTCAACACAAAATGGAGCGAAGTCTTTTAGGGCTTCTGCTGAGCGACAGAGTGACCATCCAGGAAATTAGGAAAAACAAACATCGCCAGTATCACGAAGACTATTCGAGCACTAAAATGGTCATGGGGAGGTCATATTGCAAGGAAAAAAAATGAGAGTTGGAGCAAAAGAATAACACAGTGGACACCGATGGGGCAGATACGAAGAAGAGGGCGCCCACATAAAAGGTGGACAGATGAAATTGCGGCACAGGCGGGAAAACTATGGATGAGGAAAACCCAAAACAGGGAGAAATGGGCATCTTTGGGGGACGCCTTTGCCCAACAAATGGGCTAGCAATAGAATCATTTTTACGTTCTTTAATTAGTACAATTTGTTTATTTAAGTTTTTTATGTACACAAATAATTTGTTAATAAAGGCTATTATTATTATGTATTATTATGGACGAAAATGAAGAAGAAGAACAATTGCTGGTTGAATAAAGATATCACAAAGGAATCCATGACATGTTTAGAATCGTTTACATGAGGGTGCTTTCAGTGTATTAATTCGTCGACATTTAATAGATAATGGCACTAAATCAGTGTTTCTCAACCTTTTACTATTTGCGACCCAATTTTCAATCACAATTCTCATCGCCCCCTCCTCCCCCTCTCATACACTAATTTTCACTGAAATCGTGCTGTAATCGTAATATTAGTTTCTATTTAATTTAATTCAATGGTATTTTGAGGCTAAAGCTACACTACGACCTTCATAACAAACCTCAAAATTACTTAAAAATTATTGTTGTACTGAAATCTATTACAATAAACGTTACCATACAAAATGTTCTCATTTTTTATTCAATTATCATCCGAGATTTATTTAAAAACACCTGAATCCAACAACACATAATGCACATATCAATTCTAATTATCAATATTCAAAATAAATTAATGCATAGATCAAGTAACTAGATCTAGATTGCCTCATAAAGTGACATTCTGTGAATGAGTCAGGGGCGAGAAGCGTTAGACCAGGTCTTGAGCGTCGAGAGTGACGTCATGCGCAGAACGGCCGAAAAGTAGACCCTCTTGTAGCACATCCTTGTGTCTTCCCACCTTGTCCTTCCACTTCTCACGGCTTCGCGAGATGTTCCGATTTGTCTCGAACGTTCTAAACGCCGTCTGCGCGGCGTGCATAAATGCTGCATCTCGTTCAGTTCCTGCCAGTCTCAGTCGAGTCGACCCTTCTACCTCTACCGTGAATGTGTACGTTGTAATTTGCATGTTATCTGCAATTCACCATATTCGAGTAGCAGTAGAATTATACAATGTATGTATAGAGAATCATGGATAATTTTTTAAGTGGGCATAAGCGAATATTAGGCGATAGTAAAGCATCAACAAGTGCACAGACGGCAGTGGTTCCGAAGATAAAATAAGATAAGGAAAGATAAGATAAGAAAATATTCCCAAGAATATTTAAAATTTGGGTTTACCAGCACTGAAGTAAATGGAGAAGAAAGGCCCCTGTGTGTCATTTGCTCAAAAATGTTGGCAGCAGACAGCATGGAACCTAATAAACGGCATTTCGAAACGCTTCATAGTGAGTACGTTAGCAAACCAAGAGAATTCTTCGAATTAAAATTAAAATCATATGAAATGCAAAAATAATTTTTTAAAAAAACTTTGTGAATGAAAAAGTTTTACTTGCATCTTATAAAGTTTCATATCAAATAGCCAGATGTAAAAAGCTTCACACCATTGGTGAAGCCAGCTGCAATTGAGATTGTAGAAACTATGTTTGGAGATAATTTTGCCAAACAATCGCTGTTCATTCCTCTAGCAAATGATACCGTTGCCCGTCGAATTGGTAATACAGCTGAAGATGTACAGTATCAGCTTTTCGGAAAGTTGCGTGACAATTTGCTTTCAATTCAGCTTGATGACGAAACAGATAGCAATAAAGATGCTCAATTAATTGCCTATGTTCGATTTTGTGATAGTATGTCAGACGTAGAAGAACTACTATTTTGCAAACCAATAGAATTGAAAGCAACGGCACTTACATTATTTGCTATCTTAAATGATTTTCTAAACGAGGCAAATATAGACTGGAAAAATTGCGTCGGAATATGCATCGATGGTGCTCGTACAATGTCTGGAAGATTCCAAAGTGTACAAGCACTTGTGAAACAAAAATTGCCATAGTGTATCTGGACACATTGCATGATCCACAGAGAAGGTGTCTTCCAAAGAAATGAGCCCTGGTCTGAATATTGTGCTATCGATGGTGGTAACCGTAGTAAATTATAATAAAAATGGGATTCCTGAAATCGAGAATCTTTTCTGCACTTTATAAAGACATGGGTGCAGTATATTCAGCGTTACTATTTTATTACGAGTCAAGATGGTTATCACGTGGGAGATTTTTGCAACGTGTTTATGAATTAAGAGATGAAACCGCCATTTTTCTAGAAGAGGAAAACCGACCGGAATCCGAGGAGTTTAGAGATGATTTATTTATGATGAAATTCAGCTACTTGGTCGACATATTCGAGAAATTAAATACCTTGAATCTTCAACTCCAAGGAGAAAACACACATATGTTGGATACGAGTGATGTTTTTTTGTAGAAAACTGGAATTGCGGAGCAGAAATGTAAAGCAAAAAAACCTAAAAATGTTTGCAAATGTGGATGAATGTGTTAAAATAGTTGAAACTTGCAAGACTGAAGAACAATATGTGGAAGGATTGAAAATCATTTAACCATGCTGGCAAAGAATTTTAAAAAGTATTTTCTTGCTGACTTCAACTTAATAGCAAGTTACGAGTGGGTTAGGGACCCATTTTAAAATATTCCCGAAGGTCTCTCAACTGCCGAAGAAGAAATCTTTATAGACTTTACAGCAAGTGGCGAAATCAAAAGACGATTTAGTAATAAATCACTCTTTGAATCTCGGGCAGGGTTGGATAATGAGTTTTCTGCACTGAAAAGAAGAGCATTTCGTATACTATTACAATTTTCAACATCCTACCTTTGCGAAACCGGATTTTCTGCGGTCGCTAGTTTGAAGACAAAATATAGATCTCAGCTAAATATAGAAAGAGAGCTTAGAGTGTCAATTTTTAATATTAAACCTTCCTTCGGAAAACTTTGCTCTGCAAGACAGGCCCAAGGGAGTCACTAATAAGTATTAATTTTATTTTTTATTCAATATTTATAAGATAATTATTAAATACATTAATTATGCAGTACTGATACAATCCTATTTATAAGTATGTATTATAGGAGTATTATATCAGTGTAAACGTGTATTTTATTTTTTATTATGTCAGAATGTATTTTATTGCTTTTCTTTCAGTAAATTAAATAAAAATTTTATACATTTCTTCTCATTTTTTATCGATATATTTTTTCTCATTACCCCCCCCCCCCAATTTAGTTTTATCACGCCCCCTAGAGGCGCGCCCCACAGGTTGAGAATCGCTGGTCTAGATATAGACAAATTTATTTTTAAGTTTTATTATTAAAGGAATATTTAAAGAGCAGCTTTGGAAAGTTAATTTAAACTAGAAAATTTATACCACCTCCGGCACATTTACCATTAGCACCTGATATTGTGCTACCACACGTCATTCTTGGAGATACGACATTGCATCACATCCAAAGCTTATGAAACCATTTTCCAAAAATCAATCATTAATTGACAAAGGCAGTTTACATCACATTCGGGCACATAGAACCGCAGAAATTGCGCTTGGATTATTGGCGGTTTATTTTAGAGTGTTTTTTCAGCCAATTGCGCTTAAACCAGATGCTATGAACTCAGCAATAATGTCAGCTTGTATACTCCATAGTATTCTACGAGAGTCAAAAATACAGACACCCAACAACATGATTGCAATGACGAACTGCCATTACCAACAAACAATTTGATATCTCTTCGAAGATCTCCTCTTCAAGTACCGGTAGAAATGCAACAAACGCATTTCAAGTGCGACAACAATTTCTATTATATTTTAATGGTACTGGTGCAGTTGCATGGCAAAACAATGCAATAGGAACGCAGTAAAGTAAATGAAATTACTCACGATTTGTTCACTATTTCACCTATTTCTTTCCAAGAGTTTAATCTGGCTGTTATATTTTTACATAATTTATTGCTGGGATTGTACATACAAGCATGCTCTCTCACAAAATCTATTAAAATTTCTCCTTCTTCAATGGTAAACACGTTGCGCTTATATTTTTGTGATCCACTGCACATTTTTCTAAACATATACACTAAGAAACTGAAATACTTTTGATTTTAAATTTTGGAGTCGTATAATTATTTGCTGCCTAAGCTTGTCTTATTAAAATCTACCCTTTTTCCACACAAATATTGCTAATTTAATTCCTGTTTTATTAATTGGGAGTATTTTCAATATTTTTTTTAATTAATTTGAGATTTGTTAATTAAATAAAGAAAATGCTAGCGGAGCTTTTCGATAGCCTGAGGATTTTTATTAGGAATGCTCCTTCCTAATTCACCATTATCCATTAAGCATCTCAAGTATGATTGAAAAGCTTGATTTTTATACGTTTGAATTTTTAATTGTTTTAGTGCTACATTATTTTCATTAGACAACGTAACTAATAATAGACTAAATTTAACAGATTCTCAATGTTTGAACTAAATTCCGAACATGACTGAAGTTCAATCAATTATCAAATTATTATAATATTATCATCAATTATTTTCCTTATCGTATTGTCAGTATACAGGGTCGCTTTTATGTATGGAAGCAAAAAGTTAAATACAAAATATTTAGGGTTTTTTAAAATGTATTGAAGTAAAAAACAATATTTTGTACAGGATGTGCTAAAAAAGTATGGCAGCAAATAGTTACCTTTTTTTAAATAGAACACCCGGTATACTAATCGATATTTCAATTCCTCCCAAAATTTTATTAATAATTTATATAAAACACCATATACTTAAATTTTACCGTTTTCGAGATATCGAATTTTAAACAATATTTTTTAATAAATTTATAAAACATTTAGATTCATTTAATTACCGTTACCCTAACAATAAATAAACCCCGTCAAGTTTTTGAACTACCATGTAATGTTAAATCTAAGATAGCTAGATAAAATGTTAAATACAAAAGATTTGGG
>JAWQRJ010001844.1:0-14807 GCA_033557515.1 Diorygopyx duplodentatus | reverse complement strand
CATCTAAAAACTATTATACTTGGCTGAGTTTTAAAATATGTCTTATGCCCGGTTGCACAAAACATTTCTGAAAAGTTAATCGGAGATTAACGGACCGTTAGCCAATCAGATTAAAGAATTCAAATTTTCAAAGTTGAATTCTCTGATCTGATTGGTTAACAAATCTGTCAACATGACAGCTGTGCTTTGTGTAACCGGGCATAAGAGTGTTACAAACTTTTATGGCACTATATGTTATTACATATTAATGTAATAATTCAGCTTATACACCTATATAATCTACATTTTTGGAATTATTTTTTATATATTTTTAGTTAAACGTTATAACGTTTGTTAGTCATAACTGTTACTGCCATAGAAAAGGTAAAAGCATACCTGAATTTTATGGTAGAAAATATGGGAGACAATTTTATAAGTCATGGGAAAACAACTAAACATGTGAAATATCTTGATAACTCGATTTCCAAACGATACCTGCATTAATTTTTCGCCCTAAGTATGAAATCGACCAACCTAAGTTACATAAACGTCAAAATTGATAACTAATTTGTAGGCAACCCAATTTACAACAAATGAATGTATTGTGGTAAGGATAGCTTTTGCAGCAAGAGCTCGAATACCCTAATAATAAATAATTGGATAAAAGGATACATTTTATTTATAGGGATGCCGTTTAACGAGGATCTTAATTCTACATTCGATAAGATAAATATATTTGTAATGCCCTAATGGAATTTATTGATGTAAATACGATTGGATTCATTTCAAGAAATGCCATTTATTTAAAGTTTATCATTGCAATATTTTCAAAAATTAATAGTGTATCAACATAAATTTATTTCAAGCAAAAACAATTGCTGTTGACTCATTTAATTTAGTTACTAAAGCTGAAATCCAAAATTTAAGAACATCATTTAACACATTTTTAGGCAAAGCAAAAATGCTAGCACGTAATTTGAATATTTCAGAACACTTTCCTAAAAAAAGTCTCAAAAAGATTATTTTCCCAAATAGCAGAAGATGAAGTTATTAGAATTTTAATCTTGTAATTGATACTATGTATTACAAATAGGAGAGAGATATAAAAGTATACCCAATGTAATTTCCCATTTCAAATTAATTAGCCATATAAAAACATTAGAAAAATGCTGCAAAGAATTTGTAATTTTCTTTAGCAAAGATATAGATGAAAACTTAATCCAGGAAATCGGTTTATTACGAGATTTGGTTTTACGATATTACGTAGATTATTCTATATAATCTACGTTTTTGGAATTCATTTCTGTGTATTTTTAGTTAAACGTATTATTATAACTTGCTAGCCATGATTGTTACTCCTATTGTATTTATTTTTTAAATATGTTACATAGAAAAGGTAAAAGATACCTGAATTTTATGGAAGAAAATATGAGAGACTATATATATATGTACACATTATTCTGAAGAATCATAGTGGTTTCTGTAAGATTTTTTTTTTCGGTTTTAGTGAAATATTGTTTAAGAATATTTTTGTTAGCATGCCAACAATTCGAAAAACGCGCGCAAAAACCTCAATTTTCACCTCGAAAACACCCTATTAACGATAATCGAAGTAAACTGTAAATAAATGATTTTTTTTGACTTACCCCGCTTCGGCCAAACTCGGCAATTTTGTCAAATCAACGATCGGCCATCTTTGTAAGGAACCGCGGGAATTTCACCGGAAAATTCGACCGCAAAAGAAAATGCCGCCGGGCGGAATTGTCCGCTGCACGAAAATCCACACATCACAAACACTCTTCACTTTCACCTCAATCACTTTCGAGCACTTTCCGTCAATTTTCGTTCGCACCGCGTTCGTATTTGCGCGCAAAAATTTTTCGAACCATACAAACACCTGCGGCAATCACGACTAAAAACTCGCGCTTGCGCAGCAGGCAATGCAAGATCACCGGTCAAAATCGGTTTCCCGGTTCGGCGGGAAAATTCAAATTCAAATATTTTTTTACGACATATAAATAATAAATATACATTCCTTTAAATTTTCTTGCAAGCAACGTAATCCAACGATACTAAAAAAAATAATGTATTATTATTAATATTATTAGAATTATAAAAATGGCTCATACTAATTTCTTACAGAAGCAGTTCAGTCGTCGGTCGAAAGGAGACCTAACCCGCCGGCATACCAGGAGGCGCCGCCCCCGCCAGGCTTGGGTTTTCCGACGGAACGGGTGACGGCGGCGGCGCCGCCGCCGCGACAGGTCGAGTACCGCCTGCAGCACCAGCAGAGCTTCAACAACGACGGTCCCAAGTGGAGCTGTCACATGTGTACATTCCAGAACCACCCGCTGCTGGACCGGTGCGAGCAGTGCGACATGCCGCGGATACTGCACGGTAAGAAGGAGGGCCCCGCCGTCCCGTTTCAGCCCGGCGACGTCCGGACGCAGCAGAGCGCGCCGCGCGGCCTCCTCCAGCAGTACAGTGCGCCCGTCGTCAGAAACTACGAGTACGCGATGCCCAACGTTTACAGCACGCAGCGCAGCAGCCCGGCGAACTTTTCGCATCCGAGAACGCCGAACGCCCACTCGGAACAGAACGGAGGCTTTCATTTGCAGAATTATCCGAACGGAAATTGGTCGCCTACCGTTTATAATCCGTTTGGGTAAAATGTGTTGTCGTAGAGCGGTTTTATTTTATTGAAATTGCTGGTTATTAAGCGATTAATGCGTTGTAAATGTATGTATGGGGTGTTTAAGAAAGTATTACACCGAACTACGTGCATGAACTGTTAAATTATTAACGAAGTAACGAAGGATCAAAGGTGGCAATATGTTTTGAAGTACCCCGTATAAAATTATTACTGTGATGATTTTAATGAAAACTTTGCTGTTATTATAGATTATTAGATTACTATTATTTTTATGTATATACTTATTAAATATATTATATGTTTCTCTTTACTTTTGGCTTCATTCCATTTTCCTTTTTGTTCCAGTATCTGCGGGCCCCGGTGATAATATACATATACACGTAACGCCAAGAGTACTGAGACGTAAGATTTTTTATGTAGATGTTGTGAGGGATTGTGCCAATTTGTGTTTTTTTATATTTAAATTTAACATTACTTATTTTTCAATTTAACATTGACTGTATACTAACAACAGTTTTTGCATTCTTAATACGCAAAGTAACGGATTGAAACGTTCATAGAATATTCGTTGTGTATTTGTTGGAGAATTATTTGAAATAATAATTGTCTGAAATAAATATAGTTGAGCATGAAACTGATTGAAAAAATATTAAAAACTAACAAAAACGTTTTTCTACGACATCAATGCTAAACCAGCTATATTCTTTAATATTTTCTATTCTACATCAAGATCGGTAGAGCGGAGCGTCCATTAGATATATATTGGGAATGGATAAAGCTAGAAAATTTAGATTTGAATGCGGTAGGAAGAAATCTAAAAGATAAAAATATTTTCAATAAGCTGGCGGTTCCGGTTATACCAGAAGTTTTTTCTACGTTCAATTTTCAACAACTTTCGTAAGACGTTTGCCAGTCCTAAACTTACTCGTTTTCGAGATAATGAATTTTTTCGCAAAAATTATGCAACCGCAGCAACATTTCGAAAAATCGAATTTTCATAATTATACTTAGGCGGTAATGTTCATACTTCATTAACCATTAGTTGAGACGTCGAACTTTTGAGAAATACACCTGGCGGTACATTCCTATATACATTTTTTACAAAATTGAGTTTTGAAATAAGAAAACTTTAAATGACAAAAAGTGAAGAATTCCCATTCTTCAGGAATTTTCTTTTTTGGTTCTTTATCCTTTAATTGTTCTTTATTTTGTATCTCTGCAAATGTGGGCAAAAAAGAAAATTCCTGAAGAATGGGTGGGCAAAGGTAAAAAATATTTATCTAGGGTAATAGCGCCATCTAGACGGCTTCGGTGACGAAATTTGGAACTACACTTACAAAAAGGTATATTAATGTATTTTTGAGGAGTTGATTAAGGATTTGCAAAGATGATTGAAGAAACATAGGTAAAGTATGATTAAAGTATGACTACAAAATAATTACCATTTTAAACCAGCATGCCTTTAACAAATACAAGGATTTCATTTAAACAAACAGATTTCGTAAAAGTAATATTTAATTTTTTCCGCAGGAGTAGTGCATTCTTGGGTCCTTTAGTGATATTTCTCTCGGCATCGAGGACAAAAAAAAACTGTTGAAGACTTTACGCCTTAATGCTTCGTAACCAAAATAGTGATTTTTTTAATTTTCTTATCTTTATTTATAAATTACAAACTTGTATAATAAAATACATTTTCTAAACTTTAAGTTATTTAGAAAAAGTTGAAACGGAAAAAATATTGTACATATTACCTTAGATATTTATGTTATTACTTAATTTTAAAAGTAATTATGAAATAAAAAAAAGCTTATTTTGATAAACCGTTTAGTACTTTCCTTTAAACAGCTGTACCCCGTTCGAGGTTTTGTTTGATTTCCGCGGTATGCTCCCCGTAAAACCTATCCAGCTTCTTATTAAACTTCGCGTTCCTCTCGTTAATATAATCTATGTCCGCGTCGTCGTTATGCGTTCGCCTTCTACTGTACTTATCGCGTTTCGAAATCTGCTCCTCCAAATCCTTAACCATATTGTCGACTGCACCGGGACGATCCTCGTGCATCCCGTGTATAATAACGTTGGGCCCGCCGTAAAACAAGTCTCCGTAGCGCTCTTTTTCCGCCTGATATTGTTCCATATCTTTCGGTGGCATGTTCTTTACCAACCGCTTGTACTGTCGTTCGGTCGCCGCCTCGAAATCCGAAAACCCCCTGTCGGGGTTCTTCTTTTTTCTCTTGCGTTCGAACGTGTCCGCCTCGATTGCCGACACGTTCAACAGCTTAACCCTGTCGTAATCTAACCCCTTCTCCTGCGCCTCCGCCCTCGCTTTCTGATCGCCCAACAGCCATTCCGCTTGACGCTTTCGACTCTCGAAGTTCGCCGGCAACTTATTCCTGGCGTCCTCGGCCATCACCTCCTGGTGGTTGTCCTTTCTTGCGTCATTCACCATTTTTTTTAGGTTAGCTAACCTTTTTAATCTTTCTGCGGTTTTTTCAGCGGAAGTTTTCGGTTTTTCCGTATCGTTTGGTGGTTCCATTGTTATAGTAGATGTGTAAACAGTTTTCAATTGGTTTTGCGTGTTATTAAAGTGTTTTTTTTTAATGAATTGTGAACTGTCAGTTTGACGTTTAATAACTTTTTGTAGGTTAGTCACTCAAAGATTGTTTTCGCAACAATAGATGGCGCTGTATTTAATTTTAAAAAAAAATCCCAATTTTATTATTGTAAATCAAATATAATGGAAAAAGAGGCAATTAATTTATTTTTTAATTACTTCTGTATGATTTGGATTAAAATTTTACATTAATCAAGCTAATTTTCTTTATTTATTTCAAATTTGTAATAACACATTTTTTTTTAAATTTTAAAGAAATTTTCTTATTTTCAATAGTCTAACAATAAAAAGATTGATTTGAGTTCGGTAATTTGTCATTTCCGTCACAATTTTGTCATCGTTTCAAATTCTTTGTTCACATCCCTTTAGGGTTAGGTGTATTTTACATTTTCATCGTTTTCAACTGCATCGAACTAAAAATGTCATTAAGCCTCGATGATGTGAGTATCGTCTATTGGTTTCCCGACAGGGATAAACACAGATGCGGATACTGCAAGCAGGAGAATTGCGGAATTTCATATGGTTACATAAATTGAGGTTAGGCTATTCTTGTTTTTTTTTTCACGGGGAATTTTTAGGGATGTGGGCGGATTCTATGACCGTCGACGATTATCAGGATATAATAGACCGCGGCTGGAGGAGATCCGGTAAGTATTGTTACAAACCGATCATGAACGAAACGTGTTGCCCCCAGTACACAATAAGGTTAGAATTCTCCCGGTTCCGAGTGCAATTATCAGTTTAAACGGGGTGAAAACCGTAGGTGCGATGCCGTCAACTTTAAAATATCGAAATCCCAAAAGAAAGTGATCAAAAAGTTTAATAAATACCTAACGGACGATACCCTCAGTAAAGATTGCCCGGAAAAGAAGGGCGAAGCGCCGGATGCCGACGGGGAATCTCACATAGTTATTAAAGAACGTCCCGATTGTATCGCGGATTATCGGCAGATGGATAAAAAAATGAAAATCGACGAAATCAATCCTGGGGACGAAGTAAAAACCGCCCCCTCTTGTAGCACTACGATCTACGTACCTTCGTTGGGGCAACTAAAAGCGGTGGACTTGTCTAAGCCGAAGTTTAAGAAGGGGGATGGCGCCGATCCGAATAAACCCCCCAGTCAAAAAGCGAAATTGCTTCGGTTGCAACGGAAAAGGAAAAAAATGCAAGAGAAAGGTTTGTCGTTGCAAACGTCTCCGGAAAAAGAAAAGGAAATTAAAACTCTCACCCAGTATTTAAAGGAAGTTGCTGCGGACCCCAAACATAAATTAGAGGTATGCACAGTTTTGTTTCTTAGAATAATTGAGTTTCTCCCGAAAATTGATGTAAATAAAATAGTTATTATTCGTTTTATTTTCAAGATCAAGCTATACCGTACGAGCGATCCGGACGATCATTTAAATGCGAATATCGCCACCGAACACAAAATCTACCAAAAATATCAAACGACAATACACAACGATCCACCGGAAAAATGTAGCCTACAAAGCTTTAAACGGTTCTTAGTTCAAACGCCGTTAAAGGTTAGCTGACAGATTGAATAGCAAAAAATTAGAAAAATCGAAAATTAGAGCAGTGTGAATAACTATTTTATTTACACTATTTTTCTCGTGACGTCTTTCTTTCGAACACTCTATTCAATTCAGATTTTAAAGAACAGACTAAGTTCTTTAAAAAATAGACTAAGTTCTTTAAAGAACAGATTGTTGAAAAGTTTAGAAAAAAAATTATTACAGATAAAGTTAGTTCGGACGAGCGCGGACGACGAGACATTCGAAACGAGCGCGAAACTGTTTGAGAAATATCAAATGCAGATTCATAACGAGAAGCGGTGCGACTGCGACACCGGACAGTTTATGGAGTTTTTAGTTGATACCCCGTTAAAGGTAGGCAACCGAACATTGCTCTAATTTTTGATTAGACGTTAAGGGAAAAGTGCCAGAAAACAATTAAACAAATCGTCCTTCGGTATACCTTTCGTGGTTGAAATACTGAATTTTGGTGATTAGGGTTGGGTTGAAGTTTCATTGGTGTCAACCGAAATTAGTGGAATCCATAAGAAATTTCCTCAGGAATAAGAAAGTCAATTTGTCGTCTTCATGGTCATCAATTTTGATGATTAGGGTTAAATTGAAGTTTCATTGGTGTTGATCGAAATTAGTTGAAACCATAGGAAATTTCCTTAGAAATAAGAAAGTCAACTTGTTGTCTTCATGGTCGGTAATTTTGATTAGAGAACATTCAATTCTCTGGTGTTGATCGAAATTAGTGGAAACTATAGAGAAGTCTTGAAGCCATTCTTGTTAAATATAGGAATTGAACATAGGCGATAATAACATTCAAATTGATGGGGATATACAATTGGAATTTTGATTTCTACTCAATTTTCAAATAATAAAGTATTTTTTTCAATATTTTTTTAATTAATTTAAACTTCTCTAAATAAGTAAACAAATTCTATAAAATATATTGAGATTTGAAACCCCATTGTCAATAATTTTTATAGCTAATTTGAATTTTTCTTAATAAATATCAAATTAGTATGTACATGAAAATGCTAAACGATCTAAGAATTTATTTGAAATTTTTATGGACTGCTAACGCTATCTTTACTACATTTAAAAAATATTTTTTTAGCTTATAAATCTTGATGAACGCTAAAGTTTCGTATTTATTAATTTAATACAGATTACTTGAGCTGTATATATTTTTTTATTTGTATCGAAGTTATTATAGCTTTTTTTTTCCTTTTTCAATTTTTTTTATGGTAAACTGAGTTTATTGAATAATTTTAAATGGAAGAGTGTAGGCACATATTTTTTGTTTATTGGCACCTTTTTCTTAGCTGTTTTAAAGCTGTTTTGGCTGTATTTGTTTTAAATCATTAGTTTGTTTTAAATGATTTGAAATGTTTATTTAATTCTGTTCTTTTTAATTTGTCAATGCGACGATGAGAAATGAGTGAAAAGAATCTGAAAACAGCAGTCACAATGCAAACATTACAAAATATGTACAGCATTTTATTTGATTTTCTACAGTAAATAATGCACATCAAAAAATAAGAATTTCTACAGAACATATATTTATTATTTATACTACTACTGGTCTACTTTAATCTACTTTAAACATTTATTATTTTTTCTCCGAATTTACTAACTTTTCCAAACAAAAATACTCCACAATTAAATAAAATACTGTGTAAATAATTTATTATTTGGATGATCCATCGGGCAATTTTTTTTGTTGTGTTTTTCAATTTCTAATTGTTCTAAAAGTGGTATTTTGGTAATGAATGTTATGTCCAGTTTGTAGCGTACGTTTATACAAAGTTGAGTTTATTTGGTTTTCGCCCTGTTTGACCTATATATAACCCTTTATAATTGTTACAGTTAACTGAATATATCCCGTTTTTTCTTTAAAGTAGGAATTTTAGTTTTATGACAGGAAAGTATATTAAAAGCGTTATTATTTGTTATAAAAGCGGGGGTTATATTATATTTGTTGAAGATGTTTATTGATTTTAAATTAGTTTATAATTAAGAAAATAGTAATAATTTTTTGTTTTCTGGCTTCTTTTTCTTAGTAATTGATTTTTAAAATTACACCTTTATTTATTATTACTAGAGTCCGGATTTAATATTTATAAAAGCATTATGCTTTTTATAAATATTATATGCAGATACGTTTTATATTAAAATATGTACGAATGACTTATTTTTACATAATTCATACATATTTTAATATAAAATGTATCTGGTTATAATATTTATAAAAAGCATAATGCATAGAAATCTGAACTCTAATTATTACTATTTTAATACGACAAGGCTAGAACCAGTACAAAAGACTCTAGCGTAACGTTTGGTTCGTTCCATCAACAATACTGGCTGGACGGTAGACTTATAGCGGTCGGTGTCATCGACGTCCTACCGAGATGCATCAGTTCCGTCTACTTTTTCTACGACCCCGAATACCGGAATTTAACCCTCGGAACGTACGGTTCATTGAGGTACACCGAATTAATCGAATTCTTCCGGCATTCACCGTTGTAATTTCGCAGGGAAGTGGAGTTCGCCCAAAAACTAAACGGAAAAATTCCCGAGCTGCGACATTACTACATGGGTTTCTACATCCATTCCTGCTCGAAAATGCGGTACAAAGGAAAACTGTGCCCGTCCGACTTGCTGTGTCCCGAGACGTACGAGTGGGTCCCGCTGAGCCGCTGCGTCCCGAAACTCGAAGCGTCCAAGTACAGCAGACTGAACGAAGACCCGACGGCCGTCGACGACGGGACCTGCAGCGCCAACGACATCGAGTCGATACGGATTCTCATTGGGTACCAGTACACGACGTTCAGACATTACAGGTATAAAAGTCGGGATCTGCACGTCTACCAGACGATCGGGAAGCTGATAGGCCGAAGGAGCATCGACAAGTTTATGTTTATACAGCAGAATAGTTAATGTCGATGATGCTTAGGTGAAAATTATTGTGCATTATTGCTTGAAAACCCGGTGAATTAGATAATAAATTAATAATTTTTTTTTTTTTTCGTTTGTGTCGCCAGCTGTGTCTCTATGAAGTTGCGATTCTTTGCGTTTCTCGTGTGTGTGTTAATGTTGATTTTTAATAGTATAAATAAGCGGATATTAACTATGATTTATAAAAATAGCACTATAAACATAATAGATTATCGTATAAATAGTACAATGCTGTTGTTGGGTTATTTTTATTTTTCCTTATAATTTAAACAAGTGTGCGTGTTTCACACCAGTTGATTTGAAATCGCTGCCAACACACGCCATCTGGCGAAGACGAAGACAAACTGCGTGGCGGGAATTTCAAAACTTAAACCCCCCGGTTCAGGTGCGAATTGCTTTGGCAATTTTTTCCAGTTTGTCCAACATCAATATTCGCAATTAGCGTATGCGCGAGTGTGCGCGAGCATCGAACGAAGCCGAGAAAAATATATATACTTTGATTTTAAGACCGTTACGACGCGTCGCGTCGGTTTTATGTAGATCCAGTTCGTGGAGCGATGGAAAAAACCGCAGGCCTTTTTTTTGTTCGCGCATTTAATGATCGCTTCGTACGTATGCTAATCGCCCCAACAGGTAGTTATCAGCGCGACTCTAGAAGGAATTTCGAATTAATCTAAGGAAATATTAGGAGAAATGTGGATAAACAACTTTGTACGTCTGCGGAGCTCTCGAATGTAGAATTTTCGTAAATTATACAGCGTTTACGTATTCGCCATAGTGGTTATTTAAATGGTTCGTCGAATTTTTGTGGAAAACTACTTACGGAAAATAAATAAATATATACAAAAGCGTTATGTAAGCATCATTATAATGCGAAGTTAACACGGATTAAATTTATTATATATAAATATAATATTTTAAAACTGAGCGATTGTATTGTTCATTTAAGCTCTAATTAGTATGCATTGGGAATTCCTTGGATGTATAAACGAGCAATTTCTATTGTGTGCACTAGAAATTGACAAATATGACAGCCATGACGAACACAAAACAATGTCTTAATGGGTCTATGACCTTCTGAAATTTTATTTCCAATGTTTTGTTTTGAAACGACAACCTTGTTCGATCACATTACGAATTCAGAACACTATAAAATAATTTGGGGCATTCCCTAAGTCTAAAATTTAAATATACAAAACGACCAATGTTATTAATATTACATTATTGTATTCATTACATTTAATGACGAAAACAATAATTGATGTGTACTAATGTTTATGTAATGGTGCAGTTGAAGCAGTGCCCGTAGAACTGCTTCTATACCACCTTATCAAATCATACCTGGCTGTGCCTCTCCTTTCCAACATTTATTGTAGAACTTACCAGAAGTGTTCACGCGCATGTTAGCCCAGATTTTGATCCACCGCGCTCACAGTGAGGTGTACAATCGAATATTTTACTAAATAATGTTTGGTTCGGTGTGATTTGCTACTGCACAAGTTGAGGTAAGTAATAATTTTTTATCGGTCATTGTAAATTTGATTTATAGTTACGCCGTAAGTTTCAGATTTTGTTCGTTTTCAATTTGCCGCGATATTAGAGCTAGAAAAATCGATAGACAAATAAATCAAAACCCAATAATGGTTATCTATCCTGTAATAAAATTCTTATATGACGCGATACACATAATATGAATTTTTCGTTTTAATTCTATGTTATTACACCTAAAAAATAATGTGTCGCAGATCGAACTTGTTGCCAGTTGAACTTGAAATTGTCGAATTCTTTTCGACCTTGTCTTTGACATTACCACCAATTTTATGAGAAATTCCCACATCGAATTTTATACCTGGGTTGCGTGTTAAATCTGTTGAATCAAACCGATGTTTTTTTATGGTTACTACACGCTATGGATAATTTAAAATGAAACTGTTTAATGATTGTTACATAAATTGCCAGTATTTCCACTAAAACATAGTCCTCTGCTCATCCATAGCACTTAATAGGGTACAATCAAAGTGTCGCGCTTTTACGACTGCTCTAAGTCTAGAAGTTTTTTTATTTTTTATGTCCGTTTTTTTTTTCTATTTGCGGTCTTTTTTATGGTTCGTAAAACATGGTACAACAATTGTTCGTTATGACCACTGTTTGTTATTATTTTTTTTACTTTTGCAATCCTGTATGTGTAGAAATTTAAAGAACAATCGTAGATTATGAAATTCTTGTAAAATTTCACCAACTTTCTTTTGTCTACCTGCATATGTATCTCTTTTTTATAACGCATTACGTGTTGCATGGCAATAGTGATACTTATAATAATAATAGTAGCATAACACGGTCTAAAACGGTCGGCTTAAACTGTTTAATTTATGCGTTACATAATTGCGAATTTTAATTAAAATATTTAGCAGGGAAACGGATACGTTTTAATAGCTAGGAACTCATTTTTGCGGTCAACTGACTTACTTCCTATTGTCCGCGTCGTGGGTTATAAAATATAGTCACCTTTCAATAACGTGCACTTAAAAATACCTCTTGTAAATCAGCATTTAATTTTAAAAAAAAATACAGAAATTTGTATACAAACGAAAGCTAATTGACTTAATTTGTTAGAGAGTTAAAGCAATTTGCAAACATCTAATTATTTGGTTCGTTGATCGAGACAAATTTATAAATATTTAAAGCAAAAAATACTTTAAAAACTAATTTATTCACTTATTATTCCTTGATTTATAAACAGGGAAAACGGACGTAGAACAGGACGATTTTTTTTATTAAATTTTTTTATATGAACTCAGTTATAATAACTTCCTTTGCTCACTTGTAGGGCACACAAAATTCCATCATTTTTAAAAGTAAGAAACTAGTCTAAAAGTTGATACAATTTTGTAAACAAAATATTTTCCTCTATCTCAAATTATTTCTTATATACCGAAAATATTTTATTCACCTATTTGATGGGTTTAAATCATAATTAAATTAAATATCAATCAATTTAGATTAAATATTTTCTAAATCTATATCAATATTTGTTGAAATTAAGCTCTAAATTTCAATATACTCAATATAAATTTATGTATCTTACTATACAAAATTTAAATTTATATCAACATATGTTCAAATTAAGCTTAAAATTCACATTCTTCTAGTTTAAACACGGTAAGAGAAAGTCATGTGAGTGAGACTTTCTCTCACTTAATCCCCCGATCTTGAAACGATGCGACTTTGGGCAAACAAATATTTAAACAAATTTTTATAGCTAATTTGAATTTTTCTAAGTAAGTAAAAAAAATATAGAAAATTTACTGAAATTTAAAGTTTAATTTCAATATTTTTTTAACTAATTTGAATTTCACTTAAAAAATAAAATTTTTATAAAAATATATTGAAATGAAAACCTTATTTTCAATATTTTTTTAATTAATTTAAACTTCCCTAAATAAGTAAAAAAATTCTATAAAATATATTGAGATTTGAAACCCAATTGTCAATAATTTTTATACCTAGTTTGAATTTTTCTTAATAAATATCAAATTAGTATACATGAAAATGTTAAACGATCTAAGAATTTATTTGAAATTTTTATGGACTGCTAACACCATCTTTACTACATTTAAAAAAATATTTTTTTTAGCTTATAAATCTTGATGAACGCTAAAGCTTCGTATTTATTAATTTAATGCAGATGACTTGATCTGTATATATTTTTTTATTTGTATCAAAGTTATTAGAGCATAATTTTTTTTTCCTTTTTCAATTTTTTTTATGGTAAACTGAGTTTATTGAATAATGTTAAATGGAAGAGTGTAGGCACATATTTTTTGTTTATTGGCACCTTTATTATTACTTGATTTATAAACAGGGGAAACGGACGTAGAACAGGGATTTTTTTTATTAAAAAAGTAGATTTTTATTTAAAAAAATATTGTATGAACTCAGTTATAATAACTTCCTTTGTTCACTTGTAGGGCACACAAAATTCCATCATTTTTAAAAGTAAGAAACTAGTCCCAAATTGTTTCTTATATAATTAAAATCATAATTAAATCATAATTAAATAAAATATCAATCAATTTAGATTAAATATTTTCTAAATCTATATCAATATTTGTTGAAATTAAGCTCTAAATTTCAATATACATACTCAATATAAATTTATGTATTTTACTATACAAAATTAAAATTTTAAATTTATATCAACATGTGTTCAAATTAAGCTTAAAATTCACATTCTTCTAGTTTAAACACGGTAAGAGAAAGTCATGTGAGCGAGACTTTCTCTCACTTAATCCCCCGATCTTGAAACGGGGTGCGACTTAGGGCAAACAAATATTTAAACAAATTTTTTGAGCTAATTTGAATTTTTCTAAATAAGTAAAAAAATTATAGAAAATTTACTGAAATTTAAAGTTTAATTTCTCGCTCCGTATACACACCTTTTGCTCTGAATAAAATATCGTTGAGGCTTTTTGAAAGAAAATATATTTTATTCAAAGGAAAAGGTGTTTATTTTTGATAAATAAAATCATCTGGTGTGGCTCACTCACACGACTTTCTCTCACTTAACCCCCCGATCTGCTCTAAACGGTACGACTTTGGGCAATAATAAAATAAAATTGATTAAAATTAATTAATAAAATTATTAATATATTAATAAATATATATTAATATAAATATATTAGTAAATATATTTATAAATTAATAAAATTGATAAAAATTCGACGAAAGACCAAGAAATTCCACAGTATGGAAGAAACCGTAAAATCGACATATTCAGCAAAATGAAAATTTAACAAAATTTGCTAAATCGAGAAAAATAGCAAAACTTCGACAAATTTCACAAAATCTTCAAAATATAAAATCAACAAATTTAAGAATGAAAAAAAAATTCACGAATTTTGTAAAGGTGGAAAATTTCAGATGTTTATAAATTTTACAAAATGTTTTCGTGAATTTGTACAAATTCAAGAAAAGCAGCAAAAAACGCGAAAAAAACAATAAATTCGACTAAATTGATAAAAAAAGTAAAATCCACAAATTCAACAAAATTGAAAGCCTTAAAACTCGGAAAATGCAATAAAAC
>JAWQRJ010001843.1:0-14809 GCA_033557515.1 Diorygopyx duplodentatus | reverse complement strand
CCTCTAATCTGATTGGCTAACGGCTCGTTGATCTCCGATTAACTTTACGGAGATGTTTTGTGCAACCGGACATAAATATCACATAAACCAACCTGACATAAACTTGGATTGTAACCTTCTGAATTTTGTTCTATTAAGCGGCGGGAAAATTCGGATATTTTTCGTTGAATGTCTTGCACGTTCTACTTATTATTTGTTGGCATTGACCATGAATAATAAATAAATTCGTGTCAGCATTAGAGTAATTATTAGTGGCCATTATAGAACACCGTAAGGACTTGTCAAAGTTGTCAAGAACTACACATGTCAAATATGTTGATAACTCAATTTCCAAATGATACATGCATTAATTTTTCACCGTAAATATGACATAAACCAATCTAAGTTACTTCATTGTTAAAATTGATAACTAATTGGTAGGCAACTCAATTTACAACAAATCAATGTATTGTCAAAGGATTGCTTTTGCAGCAAGAACTCGAAAAAACTTAAATAATCGAAAAAGGATACATTTTAGGTATAGGGAAACCTAATACCGTTTAACGAGGATTTTAATTCTACATTCGACAATACAGAAATATTTAGTAGGAACCATTTAAAAAAATAACTTTTTGTCATTTAAAGTTTTCTTATTTCAAAATTAAATTTTGTAAAGGATGTACCTAAGAATGTCCTGCCGGGTCTATTTCTGAAAAGATATATTTCGACTAATGGTTAATGAAGTATGATCATTATCGCCTATAAGTCTAATTAAGAAAATTCGATTTTTCCAAATAAGAAAAAAAATTAAAACGAGGGTCATTCCATTTAAATTAACAAAGCCAACTTCCGGTATAACCAGAACTGTCAGCTTATTGAAAATATTTTTATCTTTTAGTCTACCTCTTCCTAATCTCTTCCTACCACATTCAAATCTTAATTTTCAGACTTCTTGCTTTATGTGTTCTCCAATATAAAAGGAAATAAATAAATTTGCATCAGAAATGTTCTTGTCAACACCAGGAAGAATTTACTCATATTCACTTTGCCCAGAAGAACCATCGCAACCCCATTTATTTATTAAAATCAATTTACTGCTAATAAACTTGTTAGCTTCCTCGGATGACTTTGTTTCTAAAATTCTTCGTATTCTTCGTATGATTGATATGGATAACATCAATCATACGATCGCGCATCTTCTTTCATGTAGGCCTCTTCTGCGCATTCTTCACTAGAAAGAAATTGGGGTAATAGATTCCTGTTTTTCTATTCTAGCCCAGGCAAGTTGTTCTTGCTTGGAAATTTTGATGATTCGATCGTAATCCTCGTAAGTATGCATGCGCAATATGATCAAACGCTTCTTCTCGAAGAAAACGCGTTGTTTTTCTTGTTTTCGTCCGTTCACTTGACCACTCATGAGATTTGCAAGGAGGAGCTCTCATTACCTGATTATGTAAACTCGGTATTTAAACAAGTTTCGTTATTTCGGAGAAAACAGCTTTATTCTTCGAAGAAGCATTGCGTCTAATCTTAAAATGTGGAAGTACGGAAGTAATCTTTTGGATATTTACAATTACGCACTCGAGGTGTTCTTCGTAAAGATTGAAGTTTTCTTTAATATAACTTCCTGCTATGGATATGTGCTTGTCATGTTCAATAAAAGCCATACATAAATCACGTTTACTTATTTTTAATTCAGCCATATCGAACTAACTTTGATCAATATTCTTATAGAACATAGTAATACGTTTACTGTACAAGAAACTTACACTGCATAAACTTTTGGAAACACAAATATATTTTGTATGTATAGAAAAAAGAAGGAATGTTATTGAAAACAGTATTAATATCAAAACAAAGAAGCATTAAACAGAAACAACCATCCTGCACTGCAGAACAAAATATTCTATGGCAGTTCTATTGTAAGATAGAAATCGGATAGAACTATGGTGATCCTTATTTGTAATACCAAATCAGTGATGTTATTAAAAACATTGATGATACTTTTACAGCATAAATGTTGGTTTACCTCATATTGTTATAAAAAAATATTTTGTATGGACACACCTCTGATAATTTTGTTTTTTTTTCAACTAAATATCTTTATTTAGTTGAAAAAAAACAAAATTGTTGTGATTGTCACGATCACAATCTTTAGGAAGTGATAAGTTATGGTGGGCTAACACAAATTCTCCGAAGTTCGCACATTTACGCAAAAGTTTTTGGCATCATCAGAAAGAGGAATAAATTGTACTTTATTGTGAACCCTAAAGGAAACCAGAGGTCGATGGAGGTAACTACTAAAGGGAGGTAACAACTACTGCGTCAATATCCGTTCAGATATCTTATCTTATTTTTATATTCTTAAACGTGCTAATCTTGTATGTGTGTGGGTATGTATGTATTGCCCAGATCGGGAAGACGGCTTTAAGAGGCCTGCCGATATTTGCAGGATTTCAATAACCCGGTGCCCGGAATCGATTGAGATGTGTCTCGACTTTCATTAAAATCATTTTATATCGTAAATAAATAAAACTGTGAGGAAAGCACATGGAAAACATCCGATCTTAAAAAATTCGTTTTAAGATATAAAAAAATTAGTTTTTGCTTGTTATAGCTAGGTTGCGGATATCAATAAGTCAATAGTCATCTATAAGGAGCTGGTTGAACGGAACTACCTAACGCTACCAAAACTAAGAGATGGGCAAGCTCTGTTAGAGGTACATGTTCTGTTTTGTGTATTTACATCCCCCGGGCGAGCTCTGTCTTCCAGGTACTCTTTTATAACAAGCAATCAAGACATATTGCTTGTGTTAGTTTACAATATACATATGTACTATTACCAAAAATTTTAGAAATTTAAAATAATTGCACTCTTTGTGCTATCATTATTCTAACATAGCCAAATCTACTGTAGGCGGGTAAACTGACTTTCCTCAACCTCGCAGTTTAAAGTCGAAAACAGAGTACATATTTCGATTGCAATCGATTGCAATGATGAATGCTACAAGAAACAGGAGCTCTACCTTCCCTGTACTTCTACTTCTTCTATAGTGCACTGAGGTAACTCTATAACATCAATATGATATTGATTGTCTCATAGTTCTTATGCTACTTCTAATACTGCTTCCACAAAGCTGTTTGTTTCTATACAAGCTGTATAATTTTTTTACAATGCTCAACCTGAGTTTCGCCATATTTCTGGTGAAACAATGTGCATCATATCCTTGCATAAACATAACACATCAATAATTTTAAAAGTGTTGTTGTTTTTGCGACTTTATTTTTCCCATAAGCCCACATTAATTCAATAACATTGAACTAAAAATAAGTTACAGGCAATTATGGCAATTTTACGTCATCACCTTTGAATTGCTTTAGAATCGAATCTAACAAGAATTCCCTTTCATAACGATACATAATCATTTTGATAATTCCAAAAACTGCGCTTGTATTAATTTGGAAAAATCAATTCAACCCCATCTGAAAGTGGTACGTTTCTTTTTCAGAGGATTGTATTATCTTTTCTCTAAGACGACGATAGAAACTCCACTCCTATAATCAGCATTCACCATTGTGTGGTAGAACGCATGATCAATTAGGATTACTCACTTTACTGGTATTACAGTGCTCCATCAATACTGGTGGAACAATGCTACAGTGATAGAGGTGCTTCATTTGTCATTTGGACGTACAATCCATGTTGAAATTGATCACATTCAATTTTTTCTGTAGATTTTTGAAAAGGTTCCATTTTCCCTTGGTTTCAATATTCTGCACTCTCTGGTCACTCTCTTAATAGTTTAGCTTTACTAACCCCTACAGCTTTAGTAACCCCTACAGCTCTTCCCACCACCTTGTCCAATGCAATGATAGGAGCTGTATTGCTCTTTTGTTCTTCAAAAATGTTCTTGCGCGTACGATTGTTTGTTTCACCTCTTTGGTATAATGCTTCTTCTTGAATTTGAATTTCAATAAATATTTTGAAAACAGCAGTGAACTAACAATCACATACTTGATGTCTGAATCTAGTGGTAGCTACGAAATTATTTTCTGATATTTTATGCTATTTATCATGCTTTATTACAATAGCAAATTCCATTATTGAGTTAAAGCATAAATATTTTATTTTTGTACAAAAAAAATGCAAACCCAAGCCGAATATAAAACCATTATTACTACGCTTAGATGCAATTTACATTAATCAGGGTAGCCTTTTGAAAGACTTACTTCCAATTTTAGAGGGTATGTTTTGACATTAGCTAATTTCTCCCTGTATTCTCACCGAATATTTAATGAAAAAATGGAAGAATTCTCATTTATAGTTTATAAAAATTTTCCAATCAACAAAAATTAAAGAAATCTTCGAAGCTTCAAAATGTTATATTCATAACCAGGCAGATGAGCGACAGCATAGCCGCTTCAGATAGTCTATTATTATGCCACGCCTTGGAACTTTCGATTGTTTCATCGAGGATAATGTTGTCCTCCCACGCGGTTCGTTGTGGGATCTACCTATTCATTGTTATCGTTGTTAGGTAACATGTCATTAAAGTAATTTCATTAATCGTCGATTTCAATTAAGGTATTAAGGGGCTATTACTCCTATCCCGAAGGACCCAACCGAAACAAAAGAAGTATTTAGAATTTACGCATTTTCATGCAACATTATCTTAATAAATGTAAGATAAATTAATGTAGAAATACTATTAGAAAGATTGTATTCAAATTATGCAAAACTGATATCATCCAATCTAAATGTCACAACATCTGATCGAACCGAATATATCGCAATCAAAATTGCATAGTTCTTGAAATGTTGAGTGTTTAACCTACCTGAATTGGTTGTTTAGCCCTATAACCTTTTACATAATATTCTTGCTATGTAGATCTACAATTTTGTGCGTAGGTCAAGATTTCAACTTCAATCAATTCAAAGATAATGAATTCAAAGAATATGATATTAATTTATTGTGAATACCGTGAAAATTTCCCGGAAACATTGGCGAATAACCATCACGTTTCGTTACGGTCACTATAAAATAATGTTAATGTTTCGCGGTTATCGAAATTTTGAAAAATATAAGTCCACCCATATAAAATGCAGCTGGTGCAGCATAATGTTATGAAATTTTGTTAAACCTACAAGAAACCAAATTATTTTTAGTAATAATTGTTATAATAATGTTGTACCCATTTGAAGACAATCAAAACACGGATACTGGTTGTATTTTTATGGAGTTGTTTAAAGGATACAGTATACAGTGCCGGCGCCTTAATAAAAAATATTCTTACAAAGACAATTTATTTATTTAAATATTATTATCTCAAAATAAATGGAGTGCGTCTGGCTTTGGCTTTTTCGAAGTCTTATACCATTTCGTCAATATTAACAGTTTGGGCAATATTGTTTTCGATATAAATAATTGCCAAAACGTTCAATTTTTCTTGCCCCAAACTTAAGCGAAGATATTTTTTTATTAATTTCAGCTTGAAAAAAGTTCTTTCATTATCAAAAATCCATTTCTCTGCGCCTTCTATTTCACTGCACGTTGTAATATTGTAAAGAAAATTAAACAGCTCTAAAACAGAACTATAAATAACGGACAATGTTCTGCCACTGCAGAAGTTGCCGTTGTAAATAAGATGTCGAAAAATCGCGTTTTGTATTTTATTTTTGGATTATTTGGCTCAAGGACTTCATCAAAAAAGGTTTCTTCTTTCGGATTCGAGTTAAAGATTCAGAACTAAAACTATATGTTATATTCGCGCCCATTAGGAGGATTATTGCTTGTGTAATATAGTTTTCGAAAGAATCTTCCTAATTCCTCGAAATGAGAAATTCTTTTGCCCTCGTCATCGCAGTTGCAGCTGATTATATATCTATATTCTGTGATTGTAAAAATTCACCCTTACAATTAGTTTCTGTGAGTAGTTCCTGTCAGATTATCAATTCGCAAATGAACTCAAAACTGTCCAATTTTGATGCGATTGATTCTGCTGTTAGCAATGGCACAATGTTAATAAATCCAAAAAAAATTCTTTGACTTTTACAATAGTTTTGTGATCTTTTGATGCTTCTTCATTATGAACATAACGAACAACAACAGACATTTGTTCTTTATGACTTACGTCAGCAGTGCAGTCTGCAATAATGGCGACGTAGTTTGTATTTTGCATTCTTTACCATATTCAAAATTTTATCTTTTGTAGCTTTAGCGATTGATAAAATAATTTAATGCTGGATATCTTCTCCTAAATAATGTTTTTCTTCGGCAGCCCGTTTTACATGCTTCTCTAATATCGGATCAAATTTTTAAAACAATAATTTTCGATGAATAGTTTATCGAAGATCCTCTGAAATCCTGCCTGAAATCCTCTGAAATCCTGAAGATCCTCCATCATTAAAATTGATATTATTGATATATTATTATTTATTGATATTATTCGCTGAACCACTTCATTCCAATGTTTCACTTCACTTAAATATAGTTTAGTTGATAGTCTATCAATAGTTTGGCTAAAAGAGTTGCCTTTTTAATTCAATCCTCTTCCAATAGCAATCAAAATGTCTCTTTAAAATTAGTGCCATATGTCCTCAATCATTTGCGCCTGTTTTTGCTAAAGCAAATTCACCACTACTAAATATTTTGCAGGAAACACAAAATACTCGATCCAATTTGGATGAATACAAAAGCCAAGTTCTAGTCAATTACTATCAATTTGTATTTTCTTTAAACACTATTTTCTCAATTTGAGAATTTTGTAAGTTTTGCTGCTAATTTGCTATGTCATCAAAATGATCAGTTACAGATTCTGGGCATTCTTCTGCTTCTTCAACATATGAGACAATATTGAAGAAGCAGAGTTCAGGTGTTTCATTACTTACATTTTCATTAATTAGCTGAATTATCTTTTAAAAAATTATGTAATGTTTTTTGATTTCTAGTTTGCGCCGTCTCTTTTCCAATCTCTTTTCTCGATTTTGCTTGTCAATCTTTCAAAACTATGCTCTAATCAATTATTACATCTGTTATGCGTCGGTAGAAATGAGATGATGATGGGGTAAAATTGATGAAACAATTTCTGTAGATGTTGTTTCATCATTTATATTAATTCCTTATTTTGTGCTTATAAACAATCCTTTGCTTATGTAATATTAGCGTTATTCTTTTTTACGTTTACTTTATGTACAAAAATAGTTTTATTCTCAATAATCAAATTTATTCAAATAATAAAAGTGATTGAAAATAATGTGATTGATTTGACACAGTCGATATATTTTTTAAAAAATATTGTTTAGCTGTGTATGCATTTTTGCCATAATAAATCACTAAACTCGATATGAAAATATAAATGTCAGGGAGTTACAAACAGGAACTGTCATAAAACAAGCATTTGTTGAGTAGTCCGAGCCACCTGTTGCCGCTGCTTGCTTGATAAAATAAAATTAAGGTATCTCAAAAACTTAAAAATTATTTTTTTTCAATGAAATAATCTGTATTAACATATAGTGAAAATATATACAATTCTGAACATATTACAACAAAAATTTTGTTAGCAGGTTCAAAGTGTTTTTTTGTTGTTTTTTGACATGAGTTTGGAAAATCTAATGTTAAAGAAACACTTTATAATTCGATAAAAATGTAAATGAACTCTTTTTGTAAAAACGCTTGAACACACAACCAAGCAAAAAATAATTTAGGGTGCGATATTGAATATCCCTATTCACTGTCAAGAAACAACATTACAGCATTAATTTTAAGAGCAAAATAATCAAAAATAACTGGCAACAAATGCATCAAATGTGAAAAAGTACAAACTATTCCGATTTAGTTGGAGTTATTTAAATTTTCGTAGCCTACTAGAAACGAACTTTCAAACAATAATAATTCGAAAAGAACCGAGTTTAGGCATAGAATATAATACATGAAATATTATTCAAAACTAACCAAAACAAAATCAATTTGGACATGCAAACAATATATTTGATGTAATATTGTTTTATTTTGTTATAGTTCTGAAATAAAAAAAAGCGGTTGTACATGTACTAAACATTTCCAGCAGGTATTATTTTTCATGAAAATACAGCAGAGATGCTCATAAAGGAAATTATCCGTTTTGGTTTACTTGTTTGTCTAACTTTTTTCTGCAGGGTGGACTAATGAAAATTTTAGAATTGCAAAAGTATAGAATATTTTTATATTTAAACCCACCGATGGTTTATACGTGATAATTTGATGTAGCATTTGTAACTGAACACGTGAATCTACAATATCAAACTTTAAAATCAGTTGTCGGTTTAATTTCCGTTGTACAACAGATTATCATCAATTTCGCTACTATTGCTACTATTACATTGCAAAACTTTAACGTTATTTGTCCTTCTGTTGCAGATTACCATTATGAAACTGTTTATAAATTAAATTAAAGTTGTTTATTTTTGTTGTTTTAGAATTGAAAAATTGTGCTGCGATATACTAAAACAAATGCCAAAATAAAATACTAAAATAAGTAAATCAATTTAGTTACTTGTAACCTTCATAAATCACTAAAACTTGCTTTGTAATACATTTCGAATCAATTTATCAAATAGGAAACATGATTTTTAAATTACAAAATGAGTACAAATGCTTTAGATTTCATCAAACTAAAAGTGATCTAATTTTCTCGAAAATTTAGGTGTTATGTTGTTTTTCGACGATATACCCAAATACTGGCATTTTTCAATAGTTAATAATTCAGCCTATCAAATGTCAAAAAGCTTTTCTCTGTCTCCAATTGTAAACGGTTTAAACGGTGTAAATACTTTTTTTTATAACTATCAGAACTGTCAGCTTCTGATTCAACATGTCAGTATAGCAGAGGTCGAAAATGGTAGGAATGTCAACATTTCGATTTATAATGCTAAATATTTTAGGCATCAGACTACTCAATTAAAGGTAAATGGAAAAACGGCGACAGTTTTTCCATTTACCTGGCCCCAGATGTGAAATTTGTAGGCAGCCATGCGCTATTCGTGTAGTATGCGTGTAATCCAATAACACTTCAGTGACGTCACTAGTTTTACGTGAGCTTATTTTTAGCTTTTAGTGATGTCAACCAAACACACCCGCGCTTCAAGCCGTTTTAATTTGAACCCGAAACAAAATTAGAATCGACGGACCACTGAAACGAATTTAAATCTAAGCTGCTCGTAACTTGTATACAACTGCCAGCTTCACTGTTGTAGCTGAGTGCACAAAACTGTAAACGAAAACTTAAACTTTCCCACTGCTTCCTGCGGCGACAGTGTTTCTGGGTTTCACTTATTTTTGTCTGCGACAGGTATTCAACTGCTACGAAAAATTCCACACCTGTGATGTAAGCAAAAAATGTAAATGTACCACATTTGCTCACATCGCAGGGCGTACGATGACGTAATCTTTGTGAAGCAATCTGTGACGGTACACCTTCACTTATGACAGTAAAAGTCAAAAGTTGCTCTTTAATGTTGGGAGTAGGAGTGAATGTCGTTGGTCATCTGAAGTATTTATAGCTATGATTTTGTGTGGATAACCTTAGAATAGTTACACAAAATCTAGTATACAGTAGTGAAAATAAGAATTCAGTGCATTTTCCGGTTACGTAATTGATTTTCATTTCTATTGGTTATAAACTTGTATCTTAATGAACCTCATTAAAGTATGTACAATTAGTGAAGATTTAATAAATTCCTTAAACTATAGGAGTAGAAAAATATATTACCCTCTACATTAGCGAAATAGGAAGATTTGCCATTAGGTTAATTGTATTACGTTAATATGGGTTCTGAAAACTCTGTCTTAGCACCCCCATCCAGAATCGAATTCGGTTCTATTAGTGCATCATTGGTTGTTAATTAAGTACTAATTAGCTGCTGTAGCTCTGAATAAATTAACTCCTACAGTTGACAGGAAATTAATGTTAAAGCTGGAGGAACAGACTTGGTATTAAGCTCCCCTATCTCTGTAGAAAATCATACCAATGACACAAATTTATTGAAAAAATACTCTGCTGAAAAAAACTGCTCCCAAATATTCAAGTTGCGAATTAATTGTGCCTCAAACATGTAGGATCTAAGTGCAGGGTTATTTGGATCTCCCGAAATAACCCTGCGGTAATAATAATTACTATAGTGGAGTGAAGAACGTAAGACGTAAATTTAAATTGTATTAATAATAATATTATATAAAATTAGTACTTACTAATCATATTATAAAATCTTATCACTCCTTTGCCAATCATTGGTATGGTTTAAGTAATTCCAATTTTCCAGACAAGTTGTGCAGATAAATTTAGATCCTGGATTTTCAACGCAACCCTCATGCATCCATTGGAAACATTTTATGCATCTTATCCATTTTTCTCCCTTTTTGTCTTGTGAAAAGCTTTTATGACAAACTGGCCATTCAGCGTTATTATTGTCGCTATCTTCTTCGTCAGTAGAGACCAAAATTGGGTCATCATCATATGTTTCCTCGTCAGAAGACTGTTTCTTTTGTCGCTGGTTGGTTTTATTTTTGTTGGTTTTACATCTGTCCCTTTTTTCCCGATACTCTTTCATCCTTCTCCTTCCGCTTCTTTTCTGCATCCATTATTTCTTGTTTATGCAGTGAGGCCGTGACTATCATGGCTTTGCCCCGTCTAGTTGAGGTTGAAGCTAGTTCAATGATTGTAACATGCTGCACATCTGCTGGAGCTATCAATGAGGATGAAGAGTTTCCTGATCGTGAGGAAGTTGATATTGTTGGTATTGCCCTTGTGGAATCCGAAGGTGATGAGACGTCATTTACCAAAGATAGTTTGCATCGGTTGAAGAACGAGCATATGGCAATGTTTTCGTTAAGTGGAAATATTCCTGTTTTCACCATTGTCACATGCAATGTCAATCACGTCTAAATTTCTTATACGGCTGTAATGACCATCTAATACCAGCAAAACAGGGTCTTCTTTAGATAGTTTTACTATGGACACGAAATGTCTCAGCCATTTTGTAAACAGCTCAGGCTGGATCCAACCAAACGAGTGGCATCCACCAATGGTGCCTGGAGGTGTCCATCGAGTAGTTCAGCTTGCATGTTTTTTCTTGGAAACACCATGAATGGAGAAATATACTGACCACAAGCTGACATACAAATAACAATAGTTACTAATGTTCCCCTTTCAGCAGATGACAATTTGTGAACTTCTCTTTTGCCTTTCACAGTCAGGATTTTTCTGAATTTCTGCTGGACAGTGGTGATTCCAGTTTCATCAACATTCAATATTTTATTAGTCTTGAAGCTAATCTTTTGCAGTTCAGGTTTCAATATGTCAAAAAAGTCGTTTCCTGCAGTAAAACTTTGTACACGAGTTCGTGATAATGACTCTGGCTTATGGAATGACACATCTGGATGACGAGTCATAAATAACTTCATACATTTTTTGCCCGCCTTCTTTTTGGTCTGTGAAAATGGGTGTGGAATATTATTCCTGATAGCCAATTGAAAAGCCATTCGTTTTAAATCAGAAGCGGTGACGCCATAGTAATTCTTCTCCATTTGCAAGGAATAGTTTACCAGCTCCTCTTCTAATTCTACCGGGAAAACTGGTTTTCCTCCCATTTTCCCAGAAACTACATTTTTTACAGATTTTTCAGAATTTTTCACATAATCTTCCAAAGTAGCTCTAGGACGTTAAATAACTTTACTGCCTTTTTATAACCCTTTTTTTTCGTCCGTACAGCTTTAACAGCGTTTTCATTGCTTCACGATCCCACAGCTTTCTCTTTGGCATCTAAAGAATTAAAAAAATATTAAATAAAATACTAAATAAATATAGAAAACAGTTATAGACAGTTATTTACACCTGATTCTAAAATAGATTTAGAATCAGGTGTAAAACTTAGCTGTGTTATCAATAGAGTTAATGTCCCAGCACACTAAAATTGATAATATACTTGAAGAATATTATTTCTAAAACCATAAGCATCCAATGAAACCTAATTATTGCCCAGCCTCTTTGATGAAGATTATAGTAATACTATTATAATATATTCTTGAACTAATTGAACTTTATAGATTTTATTAATCAACTTATAGATCCAACCAAAATAGGGTTACCAACATTGCGACGATGCTGACCCGAAAAAAGTGCGGATTCCTCTTCAATTCTGATTATCAGGTCGGAAGAAGTGTCATTCTTCAATAAGGAAGATTATCACAGTGCATAGTTTAAGGAAATATTTCTCTTTCCCTGTGTTATTAAAGTTGTTGTTAAACCTACTGTTGACATTACAGACTTCCTTACCATCCTGCTTCTTCTACGAGGATTTAATGACTCCCGGTTAAAACCTGATGCGGCGCACACCTGACGGCAATACCTCTCCCATTCATCGCGAAGAATCCCAATTATGTGTTGATTAAAGAGAGAGGCGGCACACGCAAAAACTGGCCATCGCGAAACGCGAAATGCGCCGGTGCCTGCACGAAGTTTGCACATTCGCGACAACCGGCTTTTTGCGTCAAGAACTCCATTTGCCTCTGCGGGCCTTCCGTCGCGCGGCTCTCTTCAAATTCGGGGTAGCGATCTTTTTGCCGCCCGCGGTCTTCGCGAGAGACATTAAGGTCGCTCCTCCGCCGCCGCAAGTGGCACAATGTCGCAGGAAATCGGCGTAGAGCGGCCGACGTGCTCGAATCCCAAATTGGGTTTTGTGTCTTTCGGTGTCGGCGTCATTTTCTCGCGGCGGAGCGGGGCCCAAAGCGACTTCTCGGAAACGCCATTAACGGGACTAAATAAACGGTGTCCTGGCTGGCTTTGTTTTTCTTCGGTCCTTACAGGAGCCCGGCAATACCGGAAGCGCACTAAATCCGACAATGCGAGCGCAAACGCTGAAATAATAATAGAGCAGGAAGCTGCTCTCGGTGTATTGTCGTAATTGAATTTGATTAACGTAACGTTAGTTCTGTTTTTCTAGAGGAAATCTGTGGTACTGTAGTTGTACTACCGCAAACTTCGTGGCTGGACAACACCATTATAGATCCTAAAGAAAATGCATCATCTCACCATCGCACCATCTTTGATGCGAACTGTTTGGCGCAGTCAGTAGGATAAGTTGTCATATAATTAATTATCAGCTATGCACACATATTAGCTTCTGAGTAATCATCAGGTTGTTTGGAGAAAAGGTCGATGTTGCAGTTTGACTAACCGAAGCAGGTATCACCATCAGAATTGACTGCTGTGAAGGTGCTGTTTGTTCTAGGAACAACTTTGCAAAGCATGTAACTTATATTATTTTACGCTATTAGTCGTAAATGTCCGTGGTACATAATTCATACACGATGACAGGAACACTTTTTCACGTATAAAGAAGCGAGGTGGCAAGCGTTAGCCGACAAAAGCTCCGTTGCAGGTAGTGCACGCGCCTGTTGTGACGTAGATGAACGTTAGGACGGCAAAAGCCACGTCATAGAGGCACTAACTACGAAAATATTACGGCGATTCAAGGAACGGTACCCGCGGTTTATCGTCTATTGTTGTTCCCCAGAACGTTCGTTTGCATTTGTTTCGTTCCGGGAAGGTGCGCTTGCGCCCGGTTCGTTGGCGCACCGCGCAGCACTAACCTCGATCGGTTAAGAGGAACTTTATCGGACGCAGACTTCCTCATTGCCGCAGCGCTTTTCGGGCCATAAAAGGCTGCGGTAATATAAGGCAGTATGAAATATGGTTAAGTGTTTAACTCTTCTGAATTCGTCTCGAGTTAATTGTTAACTTGTAACACTACTATCCTAATTTTGATGCTTCTGAAACGTAAAATCGTGTTCTTCAAAGTTTTGTTCCAGAATTTAGGGTATTATGTGCAATATGTGCAAAAGTCGTTTGTGACCAAACTTGCAGAAAATTTGGAGGATTGAAACAACAACATTAACCTATAGCAAAAATAAATCGATGATGAAAAACGTTATGTCACGGAGTACCTAGTGATAATTGTTACAAGTGAGATGAAGAGATGGAAACCCAATTTCCACATACTGTTTTACTTCTTGTCAATTTTGAAACAACGACTTGATTCTTGAATAAAAATTCCAAAGAAGTAGTTTAATGTTAGGTTTTAAACAACATTAAACCAATAATTCCAAGAGAGGAAGGAGAGTAATGATTTTTTTATAAAACGACCTGGGCCAAATAAACCCAAAATTTTACGACCTATTTTCACAGAAATTTACCTGCCGATATCGGCCGGTATTGTTCGGTCGTCTTCGAAAAGTTCTTTCGGTTACTCGATTAGTTTAAAGTTGTCTCCGTATTTGAAAGGTTCTTAATTAAGTATGTCGCTAAAAAGAAAACGTTTGTCGCTAAAAGACAAAGTAAATATAATCGCGGAAAGTTGAAAAGTATGCGTTAAGTTCGCGAAAGTTGGCCGAAAAACATGTGTTTGGAAAAACGCAAATTAACGATATTATGAAAAATAAAGGTGAATTAAAAAAGATGGTTGAGGAAGGTATTAACTTGGAACAAAAACGAAAATTTCCGAAGTCGGAAGGATTGTCAGTGGATCAAGTCGTCTACAATTGGTTTTGCAAAAGCCAGAAATAAAGCAATTCCAATATCTGGGCCGCTACTTAAACAAAAAGCACTGGAGACAGCAAGCAGTTTAAAGATGGAAAATTTCGCAGCATCTAATGGCTGGATGGAAAGTTTCTGTCGGCGACACAGTATAACTTTTAAATCAATTTATGGTGAGTCCGCAGAGGTTAATTTGGACGATATAGAGGACTGGAAAACCAAGTTACCGTTGATTTTAAGAAATTATTCTCCTCGAGATCTC
>JAWQRJ010001842.1:0-14809 GCA_033557515.1 Diorygopyx duplodentatus | reverse complement strand
CTTTTCTGATCTCTACTCTTTTTTCAAACTTCTTTCTTTCGTTTCACATCTTTCTTCTGGTTTATTACCAATCTGACTTCAACCTTCTTTCTACTTTGCTCTACCTTTCTTCATTCTCCTTTTCCATTTTGTTTTTCTGTGCCCTTTTCTCCGTATTCTCACTTTTTTCTTTCTTTCTTCTCTATCTCTGCTTCCGTCTTCCTGTTGCTTTTCTCCTTTTTCAAAGCATTTGTCTCGTCAGTTTTTCCGCCTTTCCAGCATTATTTAATGCACTATTTCTTCCCCCATCTTCTGGATTCTTATCTTTGTTCCCTCTATTTTTGTTCATCTGAGTATTGCACATTTGTCTGCTCCTCCTTCTTCTTTCTTGCGTCTTCTTTATTTCATTCTTTATTCTCCCTTCAGCCTAAATTCATCGATTTTTGCATTTTCTTTTAGTCTCGCACTTTATGCTACCGTTGTCTATATTTCTTATAGCCAAATTTTGATGTGTTATGCTTCCAACCCCTTGCCGTTCTTATCCCATTTCTCCCACATTCCTTCTTTCCTTTGTTTATTTTTCCCCGAAACTTCTTCTACCTTCTTCCTTTTATCTTTCTTCATCGAAACCATGCTCGTTTTGTTAGTTCGCATTATATTAGCTTAATACTGTTTGGATTATATACTTCTTCCTTCTTTCCTTTTCCTTCTGTCTTCTCCCCTTTCTCGTTGCTTCCGATTTATTTCTTTTTTCTAGCTCATTTCCTCATTCTTTTATAAGTATTCTATCTCCTTTACATTCTACTTCTCTCTTTCTACTTCTCTCTTTCTACTTTGTACCTTTTTTTAAATCTTATTGTTCTTCTCAGCCTTCTTCATTCATGTTCTTCTTTGTTCTATTTCTTCTCTCCCATTCAGCCCTTCTTCTTTCTGCTTCCTGCTCCCTTTAATTTTTTAAATTCTTTTAGTTCCCAAAATGTATGCCCACATTATAATATACATCAAAACATAGTATTCTAAGCTCCTTCTCTAATTTCTAAGAGAACTGCTCTTTAAATGCCGTCTATTTTCCATTCCTTCTGTTTTCTCCCATCTTTTTTTTCTTCCCGTACCCTACTTTCGGTGCGCTTTTCTCCTTTCTTACATCGTAAATTTCTACCGTACATCGAATTCTTGTCCATTTTCAATTTGCCTACTGCTTCTGTACCGGTCTCTTCTTCGACTTCGCACAACACCAAAAGGGGTGAAATTTTGAATTTTCCCTCTATCATCTTTCCTGATCTCCTTCGGTCTTTTTATTTTTACTTTCTTAATATTTTTCTCTTCGTTTTTGCCGCTTTGAAATTTTATATTTCTCTGTTGGTTTCTCCCGCCTTCTCCCTTCTTCTTCCTTTCTCGAGATTGATGTTGACAAATATGATATGTCAACAGAGATGTCAATAAAGATGTGGGCAAATAAACTATTTTCCATTCCTTCCGTTTTCTCCCGTCTTTTATTTTTCTTCCCGTACCCTACTTTCGGTGCGAATTTGTCCTTTCTTACATCGTAAATTTCTACCGTACATCGAATTCTTGTCCATTGTCGATTTGTCTACTCCTTCTGTACCGGTCCCTTCTTCGACTTCGCACAACACCAAAAGGGATGAAATTTTGAATTTTCCCTCTATCATCTTTCCTGATCTCCTTCGGTCTTTTTACTTTTACTTCCTTAATATTTTTCTCTTCGTTTTTTGCCGCTTTGAAATTTTATATTTCTCTGTTGGTTTCTCCCGCCTTCTCCCTTCTTCTTCCTTTCTCGAGATTGATGTTGACAAATATGATATGACAACAGAGATGTCAATAAAGATGTGGAAAAATAAACTTATTTGTTAAATCTTAATCCCTGAATTATGGCATCACACCACCTTCTTCTAGTTTCCTTTTTCTTCATTGTTGCTCTTCTGCCTTCTATAACCATAGAAGATCGAAGAACCCTTCGATTTCGTACTTCTTCCATTTTTGCTCTTCCTCCTATCCTCAATCATCTTGCTCCTCTTTCCTTCTTTCTGCTTAATCTATCTTTTCCTCTTTCTTCGTTTTTCTATCTTTTCTTCGTTTTTCTGCGACACTTTGAAATGCCACCTCTCTCCTTTGTTGTCTCCTCCTTCTTCCGCGCTCTTCCTTTTGCGACATCCTTCTTTCGCGTCTTTTTTTTCGCGTCTTTCGTTGTCCACTCTAGAAGATCGCATGAATCGTAGAGCTATATGAGATTTATATGATTCCTAAGAGATGTTTGGCTCTTCCTTCCGTCTTCTCTCATCTTGCACCTACTTCTTTTCGTCTTTCATTCTTTCTTTTCACTTCTAATTTCTTGCTCTTTCCTTTTCTGCTCGCATCTCCTTTCTTCCATTTTCTTTCCTCCACCTTTCTTTTTTCCTTCCGTCTTTATCAGTCTTCCTCGTTCCTCTATTCTCGTGTCTTCTTGTTATGGGCTTCGTCCATTTTCCTTCATCATCTTTACACTTTCCTGTTCCTGTCCATTCCTTTTTCTTCATATTAAGATTCGTTTGAAAATTGTAGGAATCAGATTGGTAGGGGAAAGGAAACGAACAAGTGGCGTTTTAGATAGAAACGATAGCCCATTTTCCATTAGATGTTTAGGAATTAAACTGATATTTATTTTCACCCAGGGGCCAAAACTTTTGACTGCGATAGTGATGTTTTAGGTATGAATAAAAAATTACGAAGAGTTCTACATTTCCTCAATCCAACATATTATTTTCAAAGAAATAAACGGAATTTACTTACCTTCATTTAATACCTACCATCATATCGACTTCTTATTTTCTCGGGTTTTTAGAATTATGGGTTACGAAATAATAACTAATAAAAATATACATAAATGAAACTCCAACATTATTTGAACAATGTCCATATTTTATTTTTCCCACATACACGCGGCACATTGTGAACCTTGTCTTATCATTGTAATTAATATATGTACATTGTATAGAACGTCGTGTTTAGATATACATGAAGGGGGACTGGTTCCCCCGAGCGCGCGCGACGGATCAAAATCCGGGGGGGCCCCCCCGTTAGCATCGGGGCGGCGCTGCGGCGCCGCCCCCGAAACAACATAACTCGGCATTATTATGTTACAAACTCTATCTGTACAGTCATCCTAAATTTTTTTTTGTTCATCGTGTTTTTCTTTAATTTTTTTAGCAGCAATATTCCAATCGCCTCTCAATTAGTTATTATCTTTATATTATATATAGTGTAAAATTCTTGACCATTAAACGTACGTATTACTTACAGTTACAATTGTTTATATTTATATAGTAATAATAATAATATTATTATATATTACTCATATATGTAATGTAAAAGTCAAGCGCTCCACTGAAGGAATTATTACTTTTATTGCTCGTTTATTGCAAGAAGCCTTGTTTTTGGCCGTTAAATACAATGAATTACGTACAGGTCATGTGACCTTGAAGTACCAATTTTTGTGTTTTTTTTTGTTATTTGTTATTTTTATTTAAATTATCGAATGCCCAAAAGAGCGAAAGCTAAAACGATTGCTAAACTTTTTTTTTCATTTATATATCATTTCCAATTAAGATTAAGAAGGGCAATAAGCTAAGTAGACTGATGCTTCAAGAACGCATGACCCTTAAGGGGTAAGGGCTTTTTTTGAAAACATGGTATAAGGGCGGATGCCTTATTACAATATTTTATATTTATTTATTATATATATATATATGGGTGGGGTCGGACCACCTACTAACGCATAGAATATGTATATTTATATCCATATAATATATACAGCTTGTACACAACACTCACTTATAATTTTAATAATAATAATAATAATTAATAATAATAACATAGATGTTGACGATGAAAATAGCTACGAACAAAAAAATATTGTACAATACAAATTACTATCACCCCTCACATTCTACGATGTTCATTTTTTATTGTTATAAAATGGGGTTTTGTTAGTATTACATAATATTATATATATTGTAGGATGGCCTCTTTATTTTAAAATTTTAAAATCTGGTCGGTATGCCCTCTATTATTTTTTTTAGTATCATTTGAAAATAATACCAGATTTTTTTAAAATTTTTGAATAATACTAACGCGTGCTGTTTTATATTAAATTAATTAAATTTAATTTATATAAATTTAAAATTAATCCGTCAAACATATGGTAAAAATTTAAAAAAATTCCAAACGTAATCATTGCTTACAAAATTAATTAAAATTGTTTTTTTTTAATTATTCAAATTTGTTTCTTCAATTTCTCAAACTCAAAATTAATCCGGATAAATCTTTATGTAAATTTCACGTTAAACAATGAGGCTCCCGGAAAAATCTGGGATTACTTTCAAGTGATAAGGAAAAAATTAGCGGGGCACGCCATCAAATTTAAAATAAAATAAAATAAGGGACACCCTTAATATGTATTATCTAAACTTTAAAATATCAATAATAACTATAAACTTAAACAACAAAAATAATAATAATAATAATAATAAAAACAACGATATAATTAAATGGTTTTGGTAAAACTTACGTAGAATTGTTCAGGAGATGATGTGAGAAGAAGTAAAAGAAGAAGGCAGATAAAGGTATTAATATTACATTATAATAATTATAATAAAAAAAATAATGATAAAATTTGGACAGCACGTATTTAATTTTTTAGTGTATATAAGGCCCACGATATAGTATTTTTTTGTGTTTTTTTTTTCTTTGAATTATACACACAACCGACAAAGGGGTACCGCGGTTTTGAAAATTCGATTTTTTTTTGGCGAAATTTCTTAATTTCAAACCAGATTTTCAAATTCGCGTCGCACCTTTGTGAGTCAATTTTTATATTGTCGAGAGATATTTTTGTCATCAATAATAATTTATACGTTATTTAATTTTTTTCTGTTGCTAATTATTACCTAAAATACACGTAAAAGGGCTAAAAAACTAAATGGCTACGTTTTCGATTTTCTCAAATTTTTTTGCACTATTATTATTATTACAATAATAATTATTCCTCCCTACGGTTTTTCATAAAAAAATACTTGTTCATCCAACTAGCTACCAATCGTATCCTTCCATCTCGTCACAAGGAAGCATCTTTCAGTTGTTGTTTTTTTGTATAAAAAAGAAGCAATCCTAAACGAACAACAAGTGGCTTCGATCCATTATGAGTCTGTTCCATTTTAGAAAAATTTCTACACACTTAACGAATACAGTAAATCATACGAAGCTGTAAACAAAGTCGTTACTCAACACTAGATGTCCTAGATCCTAAAATTTTCAGGTACCGATGCAACAGCGTCTAACAGAAAACGCAAGAATAACAAAAAGTAAAGAATGGTTTTCTGACCACCTGAGACTTTAGAGTTAATTGACGGTTTGTATGAGCTCAATTCTGGAACAGACTGCACATGGAAAGATTGCCGTTTACGTATTTGTTTGTTTCTCGATAATGACACTTGATCATTACTGGAAATCATAATGATGACCAATAAACTTATTCTTTGGTACCTTGAAAATTAAAAAAAAATTAAATAATATATAATAAATTTTAATTTGTATTGGATGGACTTCAATACGTCTTTCCTAAAATTTACGCAGTATAAGAAATAAAAATATATATTAGTAATATCTGATTAATGGCAAATTGAAATGTACTAGAGTTTTACTAAAATTAATATCTATCTGCAATATATTAATAATTTCTTGATATTAAATTTGAATATTTTTTAACAGCTTAATGTAGATTTGTATAGTGGAGAAGTTAAAGATAAATATCACCATTGTTGGATTTTTAATTAATTAATTAAATCTAAAACTTTTTGTTAATCTCCATTTCTATTTGGATTTCATGAAATATAAAATCGAATATTAGAAGTTATATAAGTTATGTTTCTGGTGATTTGATCGAAGGTATTAAGATAAAAAAATATGTCTTTGTAACGTTTATTAAAATATTGTCAATTTTCTTATTTTTAATAGAACTAGGAACGTTTTTTTTACGTATTCGAGTTTCATTTTGAATTCCTCTTCCAACAATATACGATAAATAAATAATTGTTTTCAAAGTGGAGTTCCAGGGACAATTTAAAAAAAAATCAAATTGTTATTGTAGATATCGTTTGAAGTCTTTTTTGAAGAATTTTTAGAATGATCCAACATTAGGTTCAATTTTCAAGGTACCAAAATATAAGAAAACTTGTTTTGTTGGCCGGTATAATGATCTTTTTTTTTAATTATCATACTTCGATGCCCACGATAATATTTATTGTTTTTTTATATATACCTATTGAATCTAATATAGAAGAAGTTATTATATACAGGTGCAACATCAAATTCGTTGTAACAAGTTCTGAAAAGAAACAGATGATTTTTTTTGGTCCTTAGAGCCGGATATCGTGGGTATCGAAGGATAGCTGCTTTTATGTTCCATCGATACAGTAATGAAACTAAACTGTCAATTATTATCAATAATATTTTGATATCTAATTACGACTGTAGTATCCCCTAGAAAGTACAAAAATTGTAAGAAAAATACTGAAAGTATTAAGGCACGTAAACGAATAATCAGAAAAAAAACCTAAGTAGGCTTTTGTTCCTCAACCTTCGAATGTATCGTATAATAAGTGTATTTTAGGTAATTTTGGCCTGCTAGATGATCCTGCTTGTTTATTGAGTTTACCACCGTTGATATGTCGTTAGTTGGTATTAAAGTTGGAATGTAGCTCACGCAATTTTGTATTTTTTTTTGTAGTATCTTTATGTTTGGATTATTCAGAGCAGGTACCATCGCTATTCAATTGTTCTCCCTTTTTTTAAAATCTAACAATAAAGGTTAGGAGAGATAGAGGAAGAGGTTTAGATAGAACTGAAGACTTTAACCACTTAAATGTATATCAATAAGAAAAGGAAAATAGATAATACCTACACTTGACTTTGCTACTAGCGATTCGCCTTTTTAACTACCTTTTTAGCTAACCTATTATTGTAACCATTTAATGCGATAACACAGTTTGATATATCAAAATATAAATCATTGGAAAATAATATTTTTTTTTGCTCTTTTTGTTTTTTTTTATTTATCATTTGTTCTTTCCCTAGCCGTATTAAACTAACTACATTTTACCGTATTGCTTTGGATTGACATTTTTAAAATACCTTTTTTTTTCGAAAAAACGGTACCGAAAGGAAAAATCGTTCGAAAATTAAAAACACAGTCATTTGGTGTATTGACATATCGATATTGACATTTTTATCATTCCGACGCCGCGTCTATGGCATCGAACACCGAAATAAATAAATACTTTGTGACGAATTTCACAGAAACCGCACCTAACTAAGTTTTACGCGAATTTTACTTTCTTTAGCTATACCTTATACCGTTAATACGTCGCTCGTTGCGTGAATAATTTGGACATTCCTTTTACAATCTATATTCTTAACCACTCAATTTCTAAAAACTTCTGTCGCACACAGAAACTGTTGGAAAGAAAATTAGTTTCATTATTAAGCTGTACAGGGTGTGAACAATTAATGAATATATACTTTTAAAATAAGAATATATTTTCTTAATATATTTTAATCGTATTTCTAAATATCTTTGAAAGTTATATTCTGCTTTATCAATTTCTACTTATTAAGCAGAAACAGTTGAACGAAGTCCACCAAAAATATTTCGTTATTTCTTACTTTTGAATTTTCAAAGGGCTACTTTCAAAGTTCGAACACAGAACAAAGAAAGAAAAAGAAAAAGTTTATAAGTTCAATAATAGCGACGATATGCTTTAAAAATGAGAATATTATAAATTCGAAACTGTGCAGCCCTTCAGAATTGTTATATAATCATTTTTCTTTTTGCTATTTCCAAAGATAGAGACGAAAAGAATTGTTGACATTTGAATATTTATATCATGATGTTTATCGATATATAATTAACATTAATATAATAACATTAACACTTTAATTAATATAAAGGCGTTGTTATATTTAAAATTTTTAATTTATATCAATTTTTTAAATTATGATTACTTATAAAAACGAATTTATTTTACCAGGTTATTTGTATACAAGTTGGGTTGGACATTTCATTTTTTGGGTTTTATTTAATTTTTAATATTAATAAAAAGACGTCATTTCAGTTTTTAATTTCAATATAAATCCAATTTGCGTTTTCCATTTTTTATTCATTAATTTAAAATATCGAACAATTTAAATTCGTTCGGAAATTTTAAAACAAATTAAAATTGAATATTTAATTAATACAAAACCTTCAATACGATTTATAATTTATTTGTGAAGCTTGAAAAATAGTTTGCAAATAAAGTTTAACAATTTTAATAATATTTAACTTTTAACAATACATATTTTCTATAAAATATAAAATTCAGATTAATTTGTATTAGTCTGAAAGGTAAAATATAATTTTAAGTAAAGGAAACGTTTTGAATTTAAATTATGCAAATATCTCGATATGAATCTTTCATCCGTTCTTGTGTTATTGCAAAATATCGATATAATAGTAGTCATTTATTTTAATAATAGTCATTTATTTTCAATGCTTCAAATATTTTTCCTTTTGGGTTGGAAATATCAAAAATATGTAATAAGAAAAAATATTCCCATTATTTTCAGTATTCCCATTTCTTAAAGTATACCTTCGTTGCTACTAAACTTCTGCTTACATAATATTATTCTTTTTTAAATTATTTCGTAAGAAATTCTAAAGAAGTAATTCTTTCCAACAGATTCGGTGATTTCGACGACTAATAAATCAGTAATTTGTTTATTTTCTGTTTCTTGTTAATTTTAGCTTTATCAATATATCGTGGTGTGATTTTGTACTGAAGAGACAAATAATTTGTTTTTGAATTTTTCAAACGCCGAATCGACGTAACGTCTCAAAACATTTTTGCAAAAAAAAACAGTTTACCTTTTTTGTTTTAAATCCTCTATTCACGTACTTAAAGGTTCCGTGTGGTATACCAAGTGTTAATTCGTACTGGAATTTTACAGAAATCAGCGTGAAAATCGAGTTTTTCCAGTAACGTTCCAGTAGCAGCGAAAAACCGCCGCCTATATAGAAATATTTTTTTTTAATTTGTTAACAGGAAACATTTATATAATATATACTTTTCTTATAATTGAGATCTGTTCGATACTAACTGACAGACCTAATAGGGGGTAATACATCAGGAATATACGTTCAGGATAATTACTATAAGCTAGACAAAATGGAGGTAAAATAAAAATAAAATAATCCACGCGAATGAATCTATGTTTTTTTTTGTTGTTGTGGGGGATTGAGTATTTTTTGAATTCTACCTCCTTTTAAACAACAATTATATACAAATCTCTTAAAATATCCAGTAATTGTTGTATACATTTATTTATATATTTATATACGGTATTTTTTTTATAACACACTGGACAACATGAATTAATAATTAATGGTATTTTTTTGTTCATCGTTCCACGAAAAATTCTAACTATTAAAAAAGTAACATAAATAATCTGGGATATCATCTATAGTATTTTAGGGTAGCCCTTCTGTTTCTTTGCTTGTTTATTTCTTCAAGTTTCTGGGGTCTTAAGCTCTAAAATGGGGGTGCTAAATGGCTAAAAAATTATCTGTTATTTTTTGGAAATTTAATAATTATTATATTTTTTGCAAGTTAAATGTAGGTTAAACTTGTCAGCTGGAATATTCCACAAAAATAAAAGCTGTTTTTATGTATTTTATTTGTAATTGTAAAATGGATATTTAAAGTTATATAAATTTTATAAAAATGTCATATTTTAAGAACATATTTTCAAATATACACCTTGTTATTGAGAATAAAATTGTCAAAGAAATTTGTTGCAATTTAATTTTATTATTTAAAATAATTTGCAAAGTTTCTCTGATGAGACATAAAAACAAATTTATTTAATTATTACCATTCAAATCAAATAAAAAAATACTTTTTTACATTTATTTTATACATATATTTTTCTTGGATTAATAATTGTTCAATTATTAATCTAAACGTATAAAAAAAATGAAAAAAAAACTTTTTAGCCGTGACCCGTTTTAAAGTTTGACACCCCACGAAATCCCCAAAGAAAAAAAACCGTAACTAATTACCAAGAGCCCCCCTATATAATATCTAAAATTAATTTATTAACATCAAACAAAAAAACGTTGAAAAATAGTGTTAGAAAATTACGGTTAAACCGCGTTTTTTTAAAAATTTAAAAATTAATTTTTACACACCATCGGCAATGTACGGTTCGTCTTTTTTTATTTCATGTTTTTTTTTGGTTAATTTCCCTCATTGCCCTCTTGGTCCTTAGAATAATAATATGTGAGGATAATGTATCCCATAAAGATACCCTGTAATACATCATATGTAATAAAACGTAAGACTTATTTAACCAATGAGTGCCTGTGTTTGATGGAGGTACCGCCCGCGTGAGGGGACCGTCGATTGCGATTGTTTCTAAGCTTCTTGTAAGTTTCTAAAACGCCGGAGAGAAAAAATTAAACGATTACCTCCAATTTTTTTTCCTCCTTTCATTTTTTTTCGGTTGAAAGTTTGAAAGTTTCGACAGCGCGTGCTCCGCACGTCCTCAGGGTGGACAATCGACGATCGCCTGACGATGGCGGACCTGCCACGACAACACCAAACATTACAACAACAAGTGGACCGCACCAGGCGGCGTTGCTACATCATTATAATATATTATTATACACATAATATAAGTGAATGTACAGTGCAGGTGTATAGACAACACATTAGCTGCCCAATCGGGTCACACAACACTAGCGACAATAGTCCAAGAGCTCAGTGGTAGCCGTTGGTGAATGCTGCTGGGATCAGCGGACCCTGAAACAAAAACAAAAACATTAATAATACCTGCAAGCAAAGAAGAAATTTGCAAAAAAATAGTAGTGAATAATAACAGATTAATAAACACGAAACCTATTATAAAAACTACTAAAAGATAATAGTTTATGCATGATAGAGCTCCTACTCACAATTTTCGACTAAACATCAACTTGGAGTATTTGACAACATTCGTATTACCATATTTGACAAATATCCATTGAAATCAATAAAGGCAATAAATCACAGTAGTACACCGTATAAATGAATACAGTATCGATTTTAAGTACGTTTGCAATGGATTTAGTGGGTCACGGTTCGAACTAGAATCTGCTCTGAGCTTTAAAGCTCTAATAAATGGATGACAAATACACCGTTTTAGCGTTTGTTTGTTCTTTGCTACATAAAATTGAAATATGTGATTTATGTCCCGGAATTGAGTGTTAAATTTGAATTTGACCCTTAATTTATAAGAAGATATTTTTATGGGGAATAAATAGTGACATTTTACGATGTGATTTATGTACTTGGGCGGTGATTGATTATTTAATTTGTAAATTGTGGGTTTTAAATTATCTTGAATACAAACACAGTGCGTATTATAATAATTTTGCGAAGACCACCTTTCCGGTAATAATTCCGAATTTTGCAATACCATCAATGTATCAGCACAGGCCTCAAATATTTGCGAAATATTTGCAAATATTTCCGTTTAGGTTTGAATTTAACAGGAGAGATTATAGGGATTGATTTTCTACAGAAACTAGGAGCTAAGCTATTATCTTAGATTTGCGAAGAGGAAAATTAATAACGAAACGTACGAAAATTATTTTTAATTTTGTATCTTTAATTGTGGCTAAAAGGGTTGATACATCGTTTACGTCTTTAAAGTCCAACTTATACAGCTCATGTTTCGTACAAGCTCCCATAATACCAACCTTCGACAATAAATATTTAACATCAGGAGTTTCTCCAATAAATTGCTGTATTTCATTTGTAGAAAACCCCTTTCAAATTCGAAATGCAAGTGTAAATGGAGTTCACTTAAGAATTGTTAGGTGCTTAGAAGTTCTTGCGTTTTGAACATTTAATAATGTAATAATAAAAGGTGATTGCCTCAAGACAAGTGAGCACATTATAACAAAAAAGGTCAACAGATTAAAGGTAATAAAATATAATTTATGTGCTGTATTATGAACTTTTAACACGTTTTAAATTGGGCTTTCCGCACTGGAAAGCTTAACTTGGAAAGGGAAAGCCTAAACATGCTGCGTTACAGAGGCTGAACATTGAATAAAATTCGACAGCTGAACTTCTTCCTTAAGGTACAAGAAAGTTTTAAGCAAAAATCGTTTGTAGGCGGCACACGTAAGTTGAAAAAAAATCTACACGAGAAATAACTACCTTCAATCATTAAACAGTTTCAGTGATCAGCTTTGTGGTGATCTTTTACCTGATTAACTCGCAGAAATCGTATTGCTTGAACGAAAAGTTGAAAGTTGATTGATGAATCCCGGTTACGAAAAAATTTTAATGTGAAGTTTGTCATTGCTTCTTTGAAACCAATTGCGTTGTCATTTAGCGTCGCTCGGTTGTGGCTTTTAATTATTTTCATTGCGGAAAATAATTGTTCGTAAACATAAGTACTTCCAAAAAGTGCCATGATTTGCACTGCACGCATGACTAATCGTGGAAAATTTTCGGAAATCATGTAATTTTGATAGAAGTTGTGGATCTAAACGTTCTGAAATTTATTTTTCAAATCAGTGTTATTTTATAAATCTGTCAATTCCATTTGTAACTCATCCGGAACTCTTTTTTTCGATCTAAATCTTTTGAATCGCGATGCAAATTCGGTTATTAATTTTTGTATTTGCTGGGAATATTTTCGCGTTTCAGAAGGATTTTCCTTCAGAAGGATGCTGGGTTATATCGACGAGAAAGGCAAAATCACACATCCATTCTCTATCGTTGAATTAGGGAAATGGATATCCTTTCATTTCCACAAATAATTGAATATAATTTTTATATAATCTTTTAAAATCTTTGAAAAGTTTTTTTTTATGGCGGCAGTTTACTTCTAAACATTTGATAACACGCTTTTCGACACTTTTTCTACAATTCATTAATTGACGAACGAAAGTCTGTATGACATTTTGTTGCAAATCACTAATACTGCTAGAACTCGTTCCATATACCACATTTTTTATATGGCCCCACAGGAAAAAAGTTTAGTGGTGACAAATCCGGAGATCTCGCTGGCCATCGTATGGGACCGCTCGTTGCAATCCACCGATTTCCATATCTTGTTGCTAAATATTCAGCAACAATTCTTGAATTATGTGCCGGGGCGCCGTCCTGCTGACAGAAATTAGTTGAATTGGTAAATCATCCAACGCATTTTCAATTTCCTGTTGCAGCAGTTCGAGATATCTGTTTGAGTTAAGTGTTTCGTTAAAAATAAACGGCCCTATTGAAAGGTTTCCCAAAATGTCGCACCACACGTTAAATTCAAATCGTTCCTGAAAACGTGACTGTCGAACCGTTTTCGGATTTTCATTATTCCAATAATGGTAATTATTCCGATTGTAAATGCCGTTGTTTGTAAATCGACTTTCATCACCCCAAAGAATTTTATTAGGAAAAGTCAAATCATTCGCAATTTGATCGAGATACCATCTACAAAATGTAACTCGCCTTTCATAATCAGTTTCCTTCATTTCTTGGCATATAATAGTTTGAACACGCTATTATCAATGTAGAATATTAATATGAATAATCGACGGCTTATGACACGAGAGTGGTTTAACAATATTATTGACAGATGTGGAGTTTTTTTGTTTTAGTTATGGATTGTGTGATGTGGGTTAAAATCTGTGTGGAATATGATTTTTCTTCATATTTCCTAAATTATGGAAGAAAATAGTTCTCTCCTCTTGAATTGGTAGATAAGCCGATGCATCTTCAAATTTCCTGTTGCAGCAGTTCGAGATATCTGTTTGAGTTAAGTGTTTCGTTAAAAATAAACGGACCTATTAAATGGTTTCCCAAAATGATGTCGCACCGCACGTATTTTCGGATTTTCACTATTCCAATAATAGAGAGGTAATTATTCCGATTGTAAATGCCGTTATTTGTAAATCGACTTTCATAGCTCCAAGTATTAGCAAGTTTATTAGCCAAGCAAGTTTATTAGGCAAAGTCAAAAATTGCAATTTGATCCAGATACCATTTACAAAATGTAACTCGTCTTTCATAATCAGTTTCCTTCATTTCTTGGCATATCATTGGTTTGCATGGGCGAAATTGATTTTTCTTTAAAATTAGATGCTCGTTGCCATATCGCGCTCAGTGAAGGTTTTTCTTACTAAGGTGGAAGCTCAATATCAACCACGGCTAGCACATCTATTTGGGCATCTTCATTTTTTTTTGTATGTTGCACACCAGACTGCAGTAAAGCACCCACCTTCTCGTAGATTTTGTAGACAGATGTGTAATCTTTTGTTTCAATCATGGATAGTGTGATGTTGGTTAAAATCTGTGTGGAATACGATTTTTCTTCATATCTCCTAAACTATGGAAGATAAATACATCGAACCTTATATCGTTGTAAAGGGAAAAAATCAAGTAATTTAATAATGTCCAAATCAACTGTGGTTTCCATTTAAAAAAATACAACTTTAGGTCATATCTCGAAACTGGTGAAAGGTAAAAATATTTTTATAATTTATCCTACAGAACGTTTTGATATCTACAACTTTTTGGAAAACAATTGAACGCTAAATACATGTAAAAGATGTCACTTATCATTTGAAAATCAATAATAATGATGCCGGGGCGCTTAAATTATACTGCAGTGGTATCACATTACGGACATCCAACGCGTGGAAAAGTGCAATGTGTTAACTCAGCTTTCGGTTGCTATGCGGTGGACCTCG
>JAWQRJ010001841.1:0-14819 GCA_033557515.1 Diorygopyx duplodentatus | reverse complement strand
GTCCAAGGGAAATGGTTTATGTATTGCTAAGGCAAGCTACAGAGTCTCATTCGTGTGTTGTGCGAATACTATCAGTGTTGGTTGTCGTTTGTGCAATTTTCATTTACGTCGAGGCCGGGCGTAATTTACATCATGCGGAGCGGGTTTTAATGAGGCTTATCATGAAAATATCTAATAGAATTAGTAGAAAAATGTAAATTTACGTAAAAAAACAGCGAACTTGATACCAGTTGATATTGCTTTGGTTTCATGTTCCCACCTTGAATGTGCAGCGTTGTACGACACGTTATACGCGTGCTTCCGAAGCCGCATCTAAATTATTGAAACTTCATAACGGATTGATATAATTGAAAACTACCGCCACTGTTCAATAGACAATTGAAAGACCTTTACAATGATGTGTCACAAGACCCCCTTTGTAGTTTGAAATATCGATCTCATATATTTCTGTCGTCAAATCAAATGTTTCAAGAAGGTATATGAAACGCCTTTTAGTTATTATTGCGTGGGAGGTTCGTACTTATTTTTCACGCATACTCTATACTATATATATATATATATATATATATACATATGTATATATATATGCACTCTTACCAACTGGGCTGCCAAGACTTCCTAAGGATTATTTATCACGAAAAAAATATGATCAAAGTATTTGTATTTTAAAGAATTGTTATAATATAACGATAACCTAATAACGATGACCTTTATATTGAATCAACATCTTTTTGAAAGCACTTAACGTTTAAAAATGAATTTTCTTTTGGATGAAAAAAGTAACAAACAATGGACGATATTTGCACTCTGGGCCTGAGATGTTAATGTATTCAGAGTTATACAAAGCAAAAAAGCTACGATAAATTTGTATTCATTATATTCTCGCAACGCAGAAAAGTCTATTGCTCGAGGTATTTTGCTCGTCTGTTATTATTCAAAACGGCAGCACAATAAGTGCGAAGCGACTTATTTATTTAAATTTTTAACGGAAGCAAATAACGTGCTTTGTACGCATTTTAACGGTGTTATGTAAATGGTGGTACGCGTGGCCCGCGCTACTTCTTTTGTTTTCCTTCTGTTTGTGCTTTCATTTTCCGAGAACCGGCAAGATCCGTTGGGCGATAAAACGGTTTATTTCAACGCCGATTCTAATTTGGGCGATTTTCGAATTTTAATTCGCGAACATTACGAATTGCCAAAGCGAGAAATTTAATTAATATCCCATTGAAAAAAAATCGTGTAACGTGGAGAAAAAAGTGGAGTCATCCACTCTGCCACGCATTCCTTTAATGGTCGCTCACAAATTACATTCCGGGCGTTGCATAAATTAAGAGAATTTAATTACGGCAACAATTATAAATAAAGAGTCGACCATATTTTATGATAATTTTATGTACAGTGCTCGATTAAAACGCATTTATTCCGCCAACGTATAGCGCCACACACGCGCTCCCTGCCCAACAATGACAAACGGCCCTAACTGATTTTTCTCTTTTCCAGGCCAAGCTGTTGGAGTCATCCCATGCTTGGCTCGGTGCCGCTTCCACCTCTTCAATTGCCGGTAAGTGTCAACGTTTTTAATACATTTCGTATTCAGTTTAATTACTTATCGTACATACCAGTAGAACTTGTCGACGATGGCGAATAAAACTTGGGACTACCGGAGACAGTGAGATGATTTAATCTTCGGTTTGCAGAAAATAAATAGAAGCTTAATGTGAACAAAGTATTCATACATTTTTAATCATTAAAAAGTAATGTGATAAAACACTTATCTGATAATTGATCAGTAAACACCGATTTGAAGAAAGCTGAAACTGGCCAAAACAGAAAGATACCTTTTGTCCTCCATTTTCAGTCAACTTCCCGTGTCTTCAATTTGAGATTTTACTTTTGAAATTTTCAATTGAAGAGCAAAATAAAGAAATTTTCACGCTTATACCACACCAAGCATTGTGAGCTATATCTCTAGAAAAATCTTGATTAACTGTAACCATTATAGTGCAGTATAAAGTATACTTCGAATTTAGGTCATTTGCTAACTTAGTAAGTTACTAGCTAATTATTACCATTAAGTCCATTAAATTTAATGGAATAAATTTAAAACTGTGCGAATTTAAGGCAGTAAAAATGCCGCAATTTATGCGAGCTGGTGCTATTGAATACCTTTTTGTTGTAATCTGTCCTGCATATAAAAACATGTTTAGCATAAAATTTACTCTGACTAAAATACATGCGTCGCATTAACTGTTATGGCCATTCTTTAATATGACGGTTACATTAATTTTGGATCATATAACTGCAGTTTATTATATATACTGAACGTTTAATATACTACCCCACAAAATTTTATACCCTAATATAATATCGTTATTAAAAATTTCCAATCATATTTTTATTAACGCTTTTATTCAAATCGTTAAGCAGATTTTTGTAATTTTTATATCACGTGATCGTGCGGAAAACCGAATATTAAATTTTCTCACTTCGCTCTTAGGTCTTCCATCTCTTAATATTTATAGTCCGTAGTCTCTAGGGCGCAACCACTGAAATATTAAAAGTACCGAGTATTGGGCTATTTCAGCCGGTAAATAAAATAAAAATCGAGCGACCTATGAATTATCAATCGTTACGTCACCTGGTTTACCGCAGGTTTGATTTCCTCCAATTGGAGCGATGGGGGTGGGGCGTGCTTTAAAGAATAATAGTGTAATTGGAACGACCTTCCATTATCAACGCTGGAATATGGTAAAAAGTTTCCCGTAATTACAAGAATGCTAACTATGTTATACCACACGTATTTTTTTAATGACTTTATAATGTAAACATTCCATTACCGCTTCATGTTTTATTAAGACTTGTTATTAATTTTTTCCTTTTTTACCTTGAAAATAAAATATCGTCGCTTTAAGTGTCGCAATAAAGTGGCCTTTGAAATCTTTAATGTATATTTAGACGGGACCTTTGAAAAAATTGCAATTACTACGTACTCAAGGGAGATTTATAATGTTTTATTTCAAGATAAACGTTTACGATTTTGCGTTAAAACCGGTTTTATATTTTTGCATCAAAAGGACCCCCATAAAAACGAATATAAAGATACATGCGTTTTTTATTTGCATTATTAAAATCTATCGCGAAGAATATAGTTAATGGGGCACTAAATCATCATTTTTAAATGGCCCGTAAAAGTAAATTAACAACGCTGGGTGGTATCGAACGCCAAAAATACGTTTTGTTGATCGAAAAGAGATAACGGCCATTTTATTGCCAACAACGAATAAAACGCTTTTGTTTGTATAGGTAAATATAAAATAACACACATTCTCTAATACCTGTAGAAATGTAAAATATTCAGAAACAGACAAATGAAAAATAATTATTAAAAGAATTTCTGAGTAGTTTCTAAGTTAAGCTTTTTTAATAAGAAAGGAAATTAAAACAAGGAAATTTATCAAACTGCTGGAGGATTTATCAAGTATCTACACACTATCTCATTTCAGTCAAATTTAGTGATATTATACTTTTCACAACGGGGTATCCATTTCTGTTGTTTCAAATATTCACTTACCTTACTATTATTTAAAGCTTTTGGTCATCAATTTTGGATCAATCTGTTACGGTGTTAGTATAATAAGGTAATTATAAAGTGTTTATTGTAAAGATTAAACTTAATGGAAAGTACCTGGTAGACCGAGCTAGCTCGGGGGTAAAAGATAAATCATTTCTGCCGACCGAACTGGCTCCGTTCTACCAGCTTTGAGCACACGATGGCTCGTGTTTCATACCAAATAGTTTCACATTACTTTATTGCAGTTATACGATTACAAAGTATTAAAATTCCCCGTTTAAACACACACATCCTATTTATTTAATGGTTTCATCCTCTTTAAAATCTATTCCAATTTTCGCCTGAATGGCCTGGCAACACTAAATCGCCTCAAATCGAATAATAAATCGCAGCGCGCACGTAGGCAGCGAAAAACTCAAAACTAAACTAAAAAGGTCCCCGGTTTAAAGCCGTGCTGGTTATTTGTTGAAATCCTAGCCGATGCCCGGTATTAAAGCTCAATAAAACCGGCACAAAAACAATAAAGGCCCTCGCATGCAAACGATAAGTTTTATATTTCCATTATTTGAGCCGATATCGCGAGTCCTTAATGCCCGTACACAACGTATTAAAATTTCTTTTATATTCGAATAAATTATCCGGAACGGACCGAGCACAAAACGTCGACAAGACCGGTTGACATTTATTTCGACTATAAATGAAATGCACCGGCATTCTCTGACGTCGTGGCGTTGTAGACCTTAACATTTCATACGCATATCGTTATTAAATCTGTACGTGGCAAAAATCATTAAATTAAAGCGTACACGTACGTAAAGTTTGCGAAAATCGCTTCGGAAATTGCACAACAATACAATTATGTGTAAGCTTTTCATTCTCGAAGAATAAAGCTGTTATTCCGGTTCGAAGGACCATAAACAAAATCTGAAATAGAAGTAGGTTTTTACGTTTCAAAAATTGATACAGTATAAAAAGTTCAATTCCATGGTTAAAATAAAATTAGGAAGAGGTGCCACGTGCATGAATAGAATATGACAAAGTTAACATCCTGACCTTCCAGGATGTAATTAAATTAATGTGATAACTTGCGATTATTACCGCCACCCGCAATTTGTAACCCATTTTGATATTCATTTATTACAAAATAATGTCACAGAAACTCAAAAGTTAATTTAGTTACTAAAAAGTTATTACAATTTGCTGTAATACGATGCGGTGACGATAGTTTGACCGTTGACCGTACGAAGGCGTCACCTTTTCAGTATTATAGCACGAAAAGGCACAAAAAACGGTTCGTTTTGGTATTCAACGAGAAAAGATTCGATTTAGATATAGATATAACTTCTCAAAAACTCTTTTTAATTTCTGTTGCATACATATCTTAAAATAAAAATCGATTAATGCTGATAGTTTGGCCGTTGACCGCACGATGACGATGACAGTATTAAAATGTGGAGAGATTAAAAGGGATTAAAAATGTTTTGTTTTAGAATTCGACGGGAAAAATCGATTTAGATGGGTCATAACTTCTCAAATACTCATTATATTTTTCATTGGGTTGGTTTGGAAAAAGTTTTGTTTTTTAACCGAGCGCAGCTTCGGTCTGTCAGCTACTACTTGTTTAAAATTCAACGTGATTGTGACATTTTACTGTCAAAAGAGGTCATAATGTAATTTGCTAGGTTATAATTTGAAATAGACCAATATAGTATTAGAATTTTCAGGAAACTCATTACTAATATTACTACTACATTTTGTTCGGTATCAAAACCGGTATTGATGTAAAAAAATACCGGTATTTCGGTGTTAACGTATTCCTATAAAAATTGCAATATTATTTATTTTTAAACGTAAAAAAACAAATTGAATGAATAATTATAACTTACTAGGCTATAATTTACGTTTTACTGGCTTATTATGCTTGATTTCATTTTATAGTGTTTTGTAAAAGCTCAAATTTACTGCACTTTACTCCAACTATAGTCGAAGGTGTGTACGATATAATTTTTACTGCATTTCGAAATATACCCTTAAAATCCTGTGCAAATGTATGATTAAGAATAGACAGCATTTTGCAGCATTTTACGTTAGAACTCTTTATTGTTTTACAACTCTTGATACTGTTTTATTATCTGTTCTAAGCGGGTGATTTAATTACTTATAATTAGAGTCCGGATTAAAAAGCATTAAAAATACTGGAAAAATTGCTTAAAAAGCATATCGATTTTCGCCAAAACACATGTTTTACAAAATTGTATATATATTTTTGATTAAATAAACTAATAAAAATATAATTGATTTAGAGATTTGTAATAACATTTAAATACTTCAACAAAAACTGACAATAAATGTTTAACATTGAGAACACACGTTCAGTCAAAAAACTTAAATAAAACAATCTTTTAAAACATTTTAATTCATAGATACAAAATAATATTTAATAATCGAAACATCGGTTTTAAAACGAAAAGCTTTAAACTCTTTATTAACAGTTTTTAATAAAAACAAAATTATTTCTGTTAGAAACACGAAATTATTAAATGTTCATTAAAATGTTCCATTTTAAAGTTGTGTCGCCGATCATTAAAAATAATGTTTTTGTAATTTGAAAAACTTCTTTCGACATCAACACTGGTTATAGGGCATATTTAAATTTTGCTACGACAGCTGGATCTATATTTAACTCTTGAACCACCTCTCCATTTAAGATCGGGGATATTTTATTTAAAGTTCGAAGCCCCTCGTTTTTGACAAAACATCGTTGAGTTTTGTTTGCACTATGCTGTTGTTTTTTCTTCAAAACATTTTTTTCTACACTAGGTGTATTTCGTAGTTCCTAACTGAAAATTGTACATAAAAATATTGAAAAAAGCTGCAAATAAGCACAAAATAAACATTAGTGCCAAATGACTTATTTTTACATAATTCGTACATATTTTAATATAAAATGTATCTGTTTACAATATTTATAATAAGCTTAATGCCTAGAAATCCGGACTCTACTTATAATATAATAGTTAATGTACGTTTTATTGTTTTCAATTTTTGTCGTTTGCAATTATTTTTTATTAACTAATATCCATAAAAGATATTCTAGCAAGAAGTCTAACCAAATGGATCCTGACTCTATTTCAATTCACTTTCATAAAAAACTTTCCGATCTAAAATTATTTTTCAACATACAGGTGTGCGGTTTGCCCTAGGCATCATTAAAAACTGAGGAAGTACAGAATATTTCGATAACGTTTAAGAATAAGGATAATAATACATGGGTAGAATCGAAAGAAATACAATCAACTTAATTAACTTAACTTATCCATAATTGTAATTTCCAAAATATCGATGTGCACATCGAAAACGTTTAGCTTTTCAGAACATTAAACTTAATGCTCTGAAAAGCGAAACTTAATGGAAGAAAACATAAAAAAAGTATTTTTCATTCTTAATATCACAGCATAAACTGCAATATGCTTAAACTTTATTTTATAAATTGATTTTTTAGCATATAAAATCAATTTATAAAATAAAGTTTAAGCATATTGCTCTCTTTTAACAAAGTTTACCTTAAAAGGTAAGTTTAAGGTAAGTTGTAAACGTAAGCTTTAACTCCATTACAGTTAATGTTTTGAACAATAATTCAAATAAAAACAGCAACATATTAATCTTTTAACAACATAAAATTGTTTTTTAATACCCACATTGGTAATTGCATTAAATATTGAGAAAATCGCGATTGTTAATATCTGATATATAATTGTTAATAATTGTTAAAACATTATTATACCACCACTGCATTAAAAAAAATCTTCTAATTTTTCAACTGTGGACTTTCATATCATAAACATTTCATATTCTTGTGCATTAAGTGTACAACGAAAAGGATAGTATTTTATTCGGGCTCAATATGAGATTGAAAACCGAGATATGATGATATCTTATTTAGCTAAGGATACATTTCAAATTTTCCGAAGAAATTTTCCTTTTTAGCAAACATGTAATTAATAAAGTGATCTAAAGTGAACTTTCGTAAGGAATTCCAAAATGTCATGAAATGCATGTACTTTACCATTCAAAAAATAAAGTTCTAAGTGTTAAAAAAATTAAGTTTTTTTTCTGAGCACTAGATATAGTGGGAAATAATTTCCGGTTACACAGTTTGAACTGAATCGATTTCCTATTTAAAGTTTTTTTTCCAACTGTAACCGTTTAGCCGTTACCAAAGAAATACAGATCAATGGAACACCTGTATGTTGATTCTACAGAGGATTTCAATTTTGTTATACTTTCCTATCATTTACTTTATTTATTTATCTACTTATAAAGAAAAAAAGATAATGGAATTCATTTTGAAAGTCAACGTTAATTTAAAAAATATTTGTTGTTTATCATTTAGATATTAGTTTTGAATATACTTAATAAGTAGGTAAAAATCTAATAAGTGTTTTTTTTTAATTTTCGGTATTCTTACCAGAATTGGTGTTAGGGAGCTCTTTGCCAGTAAATTCTAGAGTTAATATTAAGAATAATTTCATAAAAAAGCAGTCATTTTAATTTAGTTTTTAAAACAGGATCATTTTAATGGTAAGAATATTTCTAAAACTTTCTTTTAGAAATAACTACTAATGAGAAGCTATTATTCACATTTTCTTTTTTTTTTTAATCGGCTTCAAATGCCTAGTTTTATTAAAAAAATCAATTCGTGGTATTTTTATTATTTCGTTAACAACTGCTCATGAAATATCATATATCCGCATATTTATGTGACTTTTTTTCTTAAAATAAACCCTAGAATCAACTGGTTTGTGCGCAGAAAATCACAGCTGATTTTATGAATTATATTAATACAGATTTTGTATATTTTCAGTCAAATTTTCTGCTATATAAACATCTGATCAGCCGAAAACTTGACGCTAAGTATACAAAACGTGTTCACGCATAAACCTTTTCATGCATAAATATGGTAATATCCATAAATCGTAAGGTTCCAAGAATGAATGATCGCATGCCCAGTAATACGTTGTATGCCATTGCCGCTTTTATTAACTAGTGTCACAAGAGTCATATTCTCAATCTATGGTAGTAAACGTGTTTAAGACACGCATCTAATATAGTATTTCAAATTTTCTCGAAAAGTCGTATCTCTCCGTGGTACGAGTGCATTGGTTTGCTTGTACCACAAATTTAACTTGACAGTTTTAACGGTTACCGCGCGCATGTAGGTAACATTCCCATAATCGTCTCATGTAAATTCATATTTAAACGGAACACCAAGCCTTAAGCAACGTCTGCAATCCTTCATCCTCCACCCTTTCCGCGCGCATTCTTCGCCGTTCTTTCTTCGAGTCGCGTTTGCGTAGGTCATTACGATGTTCGGGGATTATAATTTAATAATAATAAATGCAAGAGGAGTCGGCGGACACCGGCAATTCCGCGTAGGCACGCCGCAATACGCATAACACGAAGAAAGGAAGATTGCAAAATAATTGCCCTCGGCAATAATTACATTTATTTTATAAGACCGGCCGGTGAGAAACGGACAGACCAACCGGATGCGATTATATTTGAATTTGTTTTAACTTAATGGATGTTTTATGTAAATTTCTCTTTTTGCATTAGCAAGAAATGTACAGGAAAAATATGTTCATTGTCGTTTGTACATTTGTAACGGGTTTTTCATAACAATTGCATCAAAGCTGATGAGTAACCGTAAGAGTATTATATTAATATTAATGTATTGTTTGCCGTAAACATGCCAATAACTCGAATTAAGTTTGTAAATGTGAAGGACAATGGAAAATTAACATTGCGTAACCGACACCACTCCTAATAAATTAAAAATTTACATTACAGATGGCCGTTTAGAAAACAGTATCATTCTTATTCTTGTTGAGTTTTTTTTTTAAATCACATATAAACGCAATCCGCGATAACATTTTATTAAGTTAACCTTTCCGCCATAAACGAGCCGCTACAAAGTCGATATTTATCCTCTGATCGTATAATAAATGAATCGTGCGATGTATTTATGAGACGAAGAATAATAATAGGAGCCTTCTGGTATTTTAAACTAAATGTCAAATTCATAAATGCTAAGCACGGCTCGGCGCTGACCGACAGACCATCCCTGTAAAACAATAAAAGTTGAATAGCACGTTCTTTATACCTTATATTTTTATAGAGAAATGAAGCAGAAGCCTATTTTAAAGCCTTATTTAAATGAATGTGTTTGCTTTTTTATATGAAGGACTTACTTTTTGTTTCCCGATTACTATAATGGTCATGATTTTTTATTAGATTGGCAATAGATTTGATATTTTATGTTGGTGTACTTCTGATTTGCAATCTTTTCTGGGCACACGAAAAATTTTTAAAATCATTTTAAGATATTAAAGTAAGTTTTTTGAGCTGGTGTTGGGAAATAATAGCTTCCCGTAACGACGAGTTAGTTTGACTGTTGACCACACGATGGTGCTAACAGTATAAACATGAGAAAAGTGACTAAATATATTTTGTTTTTTGAACCGGGCGGGATTGCTCTACCAGGTACTTATTTAGTATACACGATGTTCCAACGAAAAGTTGAACGAACATAGACAACAAGAACTAAGATAAACAACATATTCGCTGAGATCACTTGCAGTCCACTTAGTTACAGCTCTGGGCCAATCTCCTAATTTCTTAATATTCCAAAATTCTTACATGAATTTTCAAAAGTCAAGAAAAGAACCATTTTTTTGTATTTTCTGTATATAATAATGTCATTTGGTATGGTTTACAGTAAATATGATTTCTTGATATAATGCACGTTAGTGTTGCGGTTTGTAAACTCTGGTAGAAACTACGTCATCGTATTTAAGGGTCATTGTAAGCTCATCATCCGTAAAAGTCCTGTCGATGTGAGCGACTTTCCCATTTTCGTACTTCTGAGCTTCAGTAATGGTGTTGCCATTAACTGATATGGTACTGGTAGCCTTCCCACCATCAGGCGTCACAGTTTCAAATTCAACGCCTGGCTTAAACATGGTGGTCACATTCTTGAAAACCGACATGGAATGTATGGCATACTCGTCACCTTCCTTTGATAGATGCACCACCGGAGAGACATTGCTTGCCAATTTCCTGGTCATATAGCCCACTCCTGACGCCTTCATAAATTCGTCAAAGCCCGCGCTGCTGTGTAATTTATACTTCTTGTTTAAATAATTATCTATCGATGACATTTCTTCATTAATAATTCACTCAACAACTTTGTGATGATTATTGACGATTTCTTTATATGATATTCTAATTTTATGACGATTTTATGAGATGCGACAAATACATATTGACTGTAACCTATCAAATGACATATCATTAGATCGTGGCAGTCATTATTATTTACTATATTCATCAAACGATGGCGTAAGTCTCTACAATGACAAAGAAGGTTTGGGTTTTGATAACCTGAATATTTATTTTCAGAAATAAAAATCTTTTCCAATCTCAAGCATATATGACGGAATCACACATCCCATCTCGTCAGTATGATAGGATAAAACTCCCACACACAAATCGATTCTTAGCTTTACGACTGTCGCAAATCAAATTAGCTCACCATTATTGCTGGATTAAGTGCTGTTTAACAAATCAAAGCCAATTTTCGGAGCGGTCACCGCAAACTGCTGCATTTTTAATACCGCTGAAATTGAATAGATATAGCGAACCTGGCGCCGGTTTATTTAGCATTGGGAATAATGAAACTCGCCATTAATTTTTGATGCCAGGTCCGTGTATAGGTGTCTAATTTACTGGTGGAATGCATTTTGCAATAAATCTCGACGGAATGTATTATTGATCTTAATTTGGTTTCATTACACGCGTGACGATATTAACATTTATCTGTTCGTATTTTTGATAGCGAAGATTCATCAACTAGAATTTGTATTTATGTTGAGGTTATTTAAAGTGGTTTGATATTGTTAAAAATTGTATTAATTCGGGGATTGCATTTTTTCACAAATTTTATTTTTGTTTACACTATGTTGGTTATCACACTCGGCTAAAAGATAGTTGGATACACCCTTTGAATGTCAAGAACCACATGAAGCACATGTTTCTAAGAGTTCCGTACAGCGGTTATCATCCTGTAGTCATTAACTTTGGAGTTACATGTTTGCAACCAATAGATAAAAGTGCTGGACGTGAAATTTAAGAAAAATATCTAGAGGTGACCCAAATTTCGTTACACAGCCGATAACTCGGTTATTATGAGGGGTGGAAAAATTCTTGTAAGAAGTAAATTATGATGCATTAAGTACAAAATCCGATTATGTCGGATAATCCAATATGGATCCAGCAGGATGGAGCACCGTCTCGTTATTCAAGAATCGTGCATGATTATATGGATGATATTTTCCCCAAAAGATTAATTGGTAAAAAGAGTGGCTCTAGCTAGATCTCCAGATCTAGCACCTCTAGTTTATTTCTTATGGGTTTACCTTACATTAAAGTGATCAGACGTCGCACATTAGGTGGGACTGTCCCACATTTGAATTGTTTGTTGCACATTAAAAACTGTCCTCCAAAGTGTCCCACATCGGACAATGTGTCCCGCAGTAAAAGTTTTTAAGTTTATTACAGTAATACAAGGCCACTGATTCTTCTATTTGATATTCTTATATCCTTTGATGTTGAAATTAGTAGTTCTGTAAAGTATGGAACATATCAAAACATTTTGGAATATGTAAAGGACATTTTTAGTACGTAAATAAGGACGATATTTTCCCCAAAAGATTAATTGGTAAAAAGAGTGGCTCTAGTTAGATCTCCAGATCTAGCACCTCTGGATTATTTCTTATGGGTTTACCTTACAATAAAGTGACCAGACGTCCCACATTAGGTGGGACTGTCCCACATTTGATTTGTTTGTTGCACATTAAAAACTGTCCTCCAAAGTGTCCCACATCGGACAATGTGTCCCGCATTAAAAGTTTTTAGGTTTATTACAGTAATACAAGGCCACTGATTCTTCTATTTGATATTCTTCTATCCTTTGATGTTGAAATTAGTAGTTCTGCAAAGTATGGAACATATCAAAACATTTTGGAATATGTAAAGGACATTTTTAGTACGTAAATAAGGACAAGTTTTTCCGCGAGTATCCATTGGTCAAAAATTTCTCTTAAAACTGTACAAAATAAACGATTCATTACGACTTGTTCTTTGTGGGCGAACGCAATTTTGTTGGAATGTTCGAACCGCAGTTATATTGTGTTGTTACTGTTTAACAAAAAGAATATCTTCGATAACGGATACAAAATACAGGAACGTTTTTCAGAAAAATGCATTCTGATTTCAAGTATTCGGAAAAAGAATTATTAGTTTTCAAAAGGCTTTTTATAAGTTAGAGTATTCATAAATTCCTGATGACTTTTAAATTCATTAAAAATTCATACTTTAAATGGTTCTTACCTGAAAATTTAGAATAAATCTAGAGTAATGAATAAACGGAAAGTTTCGGATGGCAAGAATCGTTAGAAATTTATCGTTGTAGATGATAGGAAGTGATTGTGGTACGTTTCCATTTTAGAAAACTTTGATTTAAGCAATGTATTATTTTTTGTCCTTTTTAGTCAGGTTCTATATTAAATGAAGGTAAAACTGTACTCTTCTGACTATTTTATTAATTATTCATTCTACATGTTTCGCACTCTAAGATGCACTTTAGAGTGCGAAACATGTAGGATGAATAATTAATAAAGTAGTCAGAAGAGTACAGTTTTACCTTCATTTAAGCAATATAACTGAAACACCCTTTGTGGAAATCAAAGATTATATAAATTGTCTGTGATTGCAAATATTAATTTCAATAAATTTCAATGTTTTGTTACATGTCCTCTTGTCTTCTTGGCATGAATTCTACTAATTTTTTCAAAAGGAATTATTTTGTTTTTTTTAAATCTGAAATCTTTAAATTGAAATTTGAATTTGTATGCAATGCAGAGAAATCAAAATTAGGAATTTTCGTAAATTTGGAGTTTTCTCCAATTGAATTTTTGGATTTGTAGGTACTAGAGAAATATTTAAATTATTTCTTATTGAAAATTTGAATTATTTTGTGTTTTTCTTAAATCTGAAATCTTTAAATTGAAATTTGAATTTGTATGCAATGCGGAAAAATTAAAAATAGGATTTTTTTATAAACTTTGAATTTTCTTAAATTGAATTTTTGGATTTCTATGTGATAATATAAGTAACATTACAAGTGAAGTGCAATTTTTCCAATTCTTGTGAAGAATTTTGAAATAATATATCAGAAAATGAAGAATTATTAAAACAAGATCAGAAAAGTATTTGTCAGCAAACATTTATAAGTAAATATGTTATTATTTGTATATTTTACATGTTAATGTCTAGATGTATATTAATCAGTATATTAATCAATAAATACAATCAATTAATCAGTAAATATTAATCAACTATATAACATCATATTTGTTTTTGATGTTGATGATATGAAAAGTTTTGTAATGTAATTTATGAATGTATGATTATATTGCATACAAGTACTCGGTTATTGTGATAATTACGAGAAAAAAGGAATGTTACTCTTTTGTGATTTTTACAATATATGATCTTACAATAAAAACGTTTTTTTAGTGAGCGTCCCACACTCCATTACATAACATTTGGTCACTTTAACTTAAATCCAAAGCTTATTTACCAAAGCCCAATAACCGTGAAGAAATGAAAGCCTGAATTAGGCACTAAATAGTTCTGAGATTCTAAGTAATGTTATATGTGAGTTTGAGAATCAAATTGGTTATTGCCAAGAAGTGAATTGAGAACATTTTTAATACTTAATTTAAATATTTAGTTATATTTATTACTTATTCCTTTTTAAATAATTCATTGCGTTTTATTTGATTGTATTTAAAATATATATTTCTTTCGAAATAGGAAAGGAGAAAAAGTATTCTTTGCAATAGGTTGAATAGAAAATTGGGGTTGCCATTCAAAAAATTATCGATGACGTCATCCGGAATGGCGGTGACTTTAGAACATTATGACGTTAAAACAAAAAATGTGTCAAATGATACGGACTTCATCAACAGTAGAATTGTGGAACACAAGAATTGTGTTCCATTCGGATATTCAATTTATTCAACATCTCGACACTGCACATAAATAACATTAAACATAATAAATTCTAAATAAAACATGAATTAAGTATTAATAAATAACAATTACGAAGTCTAGATATCGAATA
>JAWQRJ010001840.1:0-14819 GCA_033557515.1 Diorygopyx duplodentatus | reverse complement strand
ATCCTACAGAATGTTTTGATATCTACAACTTTTTCCCTCGAAATTTTTTGATACGATAAATATATCGAAAATATTCACATTTGAAGAAAATGACGATTTTCAGTTTTTTCAGGATATCTAGTAGGCGATGCATTTTTTTTGGAAAACAAAAGAAGGTCTGAACAGCTTAGATAAACACCCCCATATTGCTCCAGTTAAACGACCCTGTGGCTCTTACCGTTTCCAAGATACCAATGGTGAGCATCGAATTTGGGACACCATGTTTGCATATCATAATGCAATCACATTTTCTGTTAATATTGTAATGATAGCAGGTAAACTACAGCTTCAAAGTTACTAAAAGTTAAAAGCAACTAACTATTTGTTGTTGTTACATGAAAATGTACATGTTGGAAAAGTCAACTTCACCAAATGTGTAACTAAAACCTTTATGCATACTTCATTTTAACTGATAAACTGTGAATATTAATTGATTATTTTTCGAAAAATTTATGTCATTAATGTTAACTTTGCATAAAATAAACATACAGATATTTGATGAATATTCCGAGAATCAATGAAAAACACGGGAAAGCTGTTTAAATTTCCCGCCAAAAATTCTTTCAGGAGATGCGTTCTGTAGAATAGAGGTTTCTATGATGATTGGGTTGGCGTTGTCTGAAATCTTTAATATTTTAACAATATTTTATAATTGTAATATCTTTGTACGTTGAGATAAAAGTTGTGTTTTATTGGCTAATTGAGTCTTTAATATGAAATTAATTAACAGGATTAAAGATTGATGGCACTTACAATTATTAGTAAATTTTATCGTTTCAGTCAGATATTTTAAGGAACCCTGTCAATGGACAGAAAAAAATCAAGTAATTTAATAATGTCAAAATCAACTTGGTTTCTATTTAAAAAAATACAACTTTGGGTCATATCTCGAAAATGGTGCAAGCTAAAAAAATTTTTGTCCCTCAAAATTTTTTCATACGATAAATTATATGGAAAATATTCACATTTGAAAAAAATGATGATTTTCAGTTTTTTCAGGATATGTTGCAGTAGGCGATAGGTCTGCACAGCTTAGATAAACACCCCCATATTGTTCCATTTAAACGAGTTTGTAGCTCCTGTATAAAATATTTCAAAATCATGGTATTATACTTAAAATGTATCATAATTTGCCATATTTTGCTAATACTTTCAAAAACCCATAATATTTATAAATTTATAATACTTTTAATAATTTTAGTTTTACAACCGTATTACGGAAATGGCTAAGAAAATATAATATACCATAGAAGCAAAAAATCAGTAGATTGTTCATCTTAAATCAAGAATCACTTTATAACACATTACAACCTCAAATAAAAACAAACAGAGGCGCCGATCGTAGAAATAATAGAAAACTTTTGGAAAGACCTCTGGTCAACACCAAACCTATATACTGAATAAAAATGTCACCTGGATATAGAAAGGGTCCGAAAGAGTGAATGGTAGCACAGAAAACCCGATAATAAATAAGACGTCGTGGAAGTAATACATACACACAACTGGACAGACACCGTTTCAAACGGAATAAATCCATAAATAAATTGCTAAAACATTTAACTGAAGCTAAAACATAGTAACAACTAAGAAACATGTTAAATATGACACTAAATTTCAGTAATCCTATATCGATGCGACTAAGGGTAGACAAATGTTTCTATTTTAAACACAATAAAAGGGAAAAACGAAGAAGAGGATAGATTCTTAGATTATGAATCGAAAATAAATTATTAACAATCTAAAACAACCATCAAAACCAAAATCAGAGAAAAATTAGATAAAAAAATCCTATTCGCAGAGTTAAATTCAATAAATAAATTTTAAGCTATACCACATATCTAGAAGGTATAAACAGTTTTATAACAAACAGCAAACCTAACGAAGTTCCGCATGCACCGCATCCAACCATAATCCTGTACAGAAAGATTGTATCTGCTCAAAAAAGAGGGCGGAAAAGATCTAATTGATTTGAAAAACATAAACCAAATCACATTATTCAGGAAATATTTCTGTTGCAGGGTTGATTAGTGAAAATTTAAAAGCTAATATTAAAGCTTTGGAATTAAATGGACAATAAAAATTGTAATGTAATATATTGTAATAAGTAATCTGTACTGAATACGGCTAATATAATAATGTATACTTTTCTGGTAGTTCTTGGTTTTTAACCATTTTATTGTGATGATTTCTTTAGAAGGTCCTTCATAACATTTATAAGATGTACCCTCCTTTAAAACACTACGCATTATAAACTGCATCTGCGTTTCTCGTATATCTACAAGATGGAATTCGCACAGCAGTGGTTTTTCTCCTCTCTCGCAAAGTCCAAAAAAAATGTCGTAATTATTATACGATTAATATGCAAGGAATAAAGGCCTGCTGGTTTCCTTCATGTAACGTCTAGGTTTATGGCCACCGTTAGTTACTTTAATGGCACAGTTTACCGAGTTTGCTCGGCTACCCTGCCAGTCGCTCCAAATGGCATACCGACGTATTAAAAACGTCCCATGCAGTCCGCGCTGATGACTAGTGCCCGGTAGGGAGAAGTATCCCATCTTCCTTTCGGTCTTCCTCCACTTAATCAATAGCTGCTACGCCCGCACTAAAAGCACGGTTTACGATCGCTGTAAATCTGGATCTTTGGCGTATTCGCGGAATTACACGCGGTAAAACCACCTGTAAAATAAATTTAGAAAGAAAAGACAGAAATCCAGCCGCGAATCCATGAATACTGATTTCGAATTTAAATGTAAACTAATCACCACAGTTAAAAATAGGTGTGCTGTAACAGGATCTCTTCGTTATTCTAAATTATTACAATTGTTCGAGTTATTTCCGAATTGTTCCTCGTAAATGTTACGTTTATTTCTGTATCCAGTTAAAGCAAACAAGAAGCGCAGTAAATCTTCCTAGAAAATGGTAAAGGGAGTATCTACAACCTTTGTACTTGGAGCACTAAAGCGGTAGAACAATATAATAAAATAACGAGTTTAAGATAGTTCGGTGTAAATTGTTTTACTTGGAGAGCGTTTTATTGTCTTTTAGATCGGCAATGAACGCCGGTTTTATGGCTGTTTTATTGTTTGCGTGTTATGGTGGGACTTATATATAAATTTACCGGGAGAGGTGCATTTATTTGTATTTTATGGAAAGTGTTTGTTGTGTGATGAGAGACTTTTTACAACATACATTATTACAACTAATATTGTTAAAATGTCCAAATCCGTCAACTATGATCGTTTCAATCAAAATATTGATCGTTTCAATCGTAACCCAACATTTGTATGCACTACCATACAATCGCAGTAGGTACCATCTCCAGTTCATTCCCATGCCTCCTCGATGCAAACGTACGTACAGGATAAGATTTGCGAGACGCCATTGTCCGGCTGGCGCTCTCTATTATCCCACCTGTCAGGATTAAGGCTGCAGACAAAAGTTATTCATCCTTCGGGCGGACGACCAATGGTGGAAGCCCATTGCCATTGTGCCAACCAATAGCGGCGGACTTGCGCGCGGATATAGTCGCTCATTTTTGAAACAATGCCCGGAGAGTTGGCGCTGCCCGCCGCGACGTCGTCCGCCGTCTCCGTCCGACCGTGCGGCCGTCTCGCTTCCCCGCAGGTTATCCCGGCAACGACGGCACTGCGGGTTCCCGACCGCAAGGCGCAGTTCCCAGGATAATCGATTGGACGCGTCGTTTTGAGGAGACGTGCTTATTGTCCGAAAGGAATCGCCGTGGATAATGGACGGCGAGTGGAGAAAATGTTCCGTCATTGCTTCATGTGTGGTGCAATTGGTAGTTGTGCAATTGGATTTTAAGGATTTGGGTGAAATAATGTAATAATAAAATTAAAGCACATTGAATCTTATAGAAAATCGTCTGGAGATTCCAAATTTTGTACTGGAGTCTTCATAGCTCAGAAAAAGGTAAATCCTTGCCAGTCTACCTAGTGTTTCAATGGTTTATCTAGTGGATCTAACAGGAAATTATCTGAAGATTCTGTTTCTGCAACCCCCGTCTTCCTAGAGATGTTAATTTTCGAGATATACCACTTGGAAATTGGAAAAAGCAGAAACTAGTATATAATTTCATTAGAGAGGTTTATCCTGATTTTCGATGGCGATTGGGATGAAGCTTACAGTGAGTCTTATATAAAATTGTCTGGAGGTTCTAAATTTCGAAGTCGTGCCTTCATAGCTTTGATCGTTTTGGATACATCCCATTTGAAAATTAGAAATAAGAAGAAATTCGCATATAATCCCCAAAAGGAGTAAATCTACGTCATTCTACCCGGTGTTTCAATGCGTTCTCTAACTTGTAGATAATTGTCTAAAAATTCTAATTATGCAAACCCCGTCTTCATAGATTTAGCAATTTTGGAGATACACAAGTTGAAAATTAGAAAAAAATAGAAAATCGTACATAATTTAATTACAGAGGTTTACACTGATTTTCGGTGGCGATTGGGATGAAGCCTACAGTGAATCTTAAAGAAAATTGCATGGCGATTCAAAATTTCGTAGTCGCGTCTTCATAGCTTTGATTGCTTTGGATATATCCCATTTGAAAATTTGAAATATTCAGAGTTTCGTATATAAGCCAAAAAAGGTAAATCCTTGTCAGTCCAGCTAGTGTTTCAATGGTTTCTCTAGTGAATCTTACTAGAAATTATCTGAAGATTCTGTTTTTGCAAACCCTGTCTTCATAGAGATGTTAATTTTTGAAATATACCACTTGGAAGTTAAAAAAAGCAGAAAATAGTATATAATCTCATTATAGAGGTTTATCCTGATTTTCGTTGGGGATCGGGATGAATCCTACAGCGAATCTTATAGAAAATTGTCTGTAAATTCAAAATTTCGTAGTCGCATCTTCATAAATTTTATCGTTTTAGATATATCCCGTTTGAAAATTAGAAATAAGAGGAAATTCGCATGTAATCCCGAAAGAAGTAAATCTACGTTATTCTACCTGGTGTTTCAATGCTTTCTCTAACGGATCTTATAGAAAATTGAGGCCTTTATTAACAGGCTTCGGTACTTCGTCAAGAAGTAAAGGCGCAACAGTTTCAACATTTATTGTGATATTTCTCAAAAATATGTGTCCTCTGTAACTTTGAATTGCTAGTTTATGTATAGTTAGTTTACACATGATTTTGTTTTATTTTTTATTAAAATAAACCCCACTGTTTTTTTTCTAAAACAGGTATCTTTCAAATGATACCAATATAAGCATATCTTGTCATTTAAAAAATACAAGATGGCAGTGTTTCACAAAATTTCACAAAAGCTCGAAGCAATAAACAATTGATACTCTGTTAAAATTATAAGCGATTTTTATATATAAATTGTTTCGCTTTTTCGCTTAAATCGCTTATAAAAATCTTATATAAGATTTTTATAAACGATTTAACATTACAAAATTACAAATGTATATCTCAAACCGTTTCGACGTAATCCCAGTTGCTGTAATATTTTATCCGCACCCTGTAGTATATTATTCCAGCTGACTCGATTCTCTTGGACTTTCTAAACTCTGAAGTATTTCTTTTGCGAATAATGTATAAAATTGGAAATTAATAAATCTGTTATTATTGAATAAATTAAAGGAAAAATAAAAAAATAAAAATAATTATTTTGGAGATAATTAAATACAATAATTTGCTTACAAGGTCAATGGGAAAACATGAAAAATACTTATTTAGAAACAGTTAAAAATCCGGCATTGATAACATCAACAACAAATTAAAAGCCCAAAAATACAAAAGAAAATATGTTTTTGAAATAAATTATTTATATTTTATTAAACAAAATTATGACACTTATTAAGTTATTGTAAGAATTATCAAGATAGTTGATAATAAATGTTCAAAAATAATATATAAATAAAATTCCTTCTAAAGGGGAATTATTGATGCTTGATTAAACTTGATAAAAAAATAACCGCAAAAATAGAAAAAAAAAACTAGAAATTCGGAGATTTCACCCAATTTCTGTTTTAAGCAAACTGGATAGTAAAAAGAAAATTTTAGTAAACTAAACTATGCAGAACAGTATAGTGAAAATAATATTTTGAATTTATGCATTAAATTTGGATGCATTTAAAACTATCTAAAAATTCTAATTATGCGAACCCCGTCTTCATATAGTTAGTAATTTTGGAGATATACCAATTGAAAATTGGAAAAAAGCAGATAATCGTATATAATTTAATTACAGAAGTTTATCCTGATTTTTGGTGGCGATTGTAATGAATTCTACAGTGAACCTTATAGAAAATTCCCTGGAGATTCTAAATTTTGTATTCGCGTCTTTATAACTTTGATCGTTTTGGATATATCCCGTTTGCAAGTCAGAAATAAGAAGAAATTCGCATATAATCCCGATAGAAGTAAATTTATCGGGATTATCAAAATCATTCAACCCTGTATTTCACTGCTTTCTCTAACGGATCTTATAGAAAATTATTTATAAATTCTAATTATGCAAACCCAGTCTTCATAGAGTTAGTAATTTTGGAGACACAACAAATGAAAATTGGGAAAAAGCAAAAAATCGTATATAATTTAATTACACCGGTTTATCCTAATTTTCGGGGGCGATTGGGATGAAGCCTACAGTGAATCTTAAAGAAAATTATCTGGAGATTCTAAATTTCGTAGTCTCGTCTTCATAGCTATGATCGTTTTGGAAATATCCCATTTGAAAATTTGAAATAAACAGACGTTCGTATATAATCCAGAAAAAGGTAAATCCTTGCTAGTCTACCTAGTGATTCAATAGGTTCTCTAGTGGATCTTACAGGAAATCTGAAGATTCTATTTCTGCAAACCCTATCTTCATAGAAATATTTATTCAATACTCAATAGAAATGTCAATTTTCGAGATATACCACTTGGATGTTTGGAAAAAAGCAGAAACTATTAAGTATATAATCTCATTACAGAGGTTTATTCTGATTTTCGGTGGGGATTGGGATGAAGTCTACAGTGAATCTTATAGAAAATTGTCTGTAGATTCTAAATTTCTTAGTGGCGTCTTCATAGCTTTGATCGTTTTGGGCTTATCCCGTTTGAAAATTGGAAATAAGAAGAAATTCGTATACAACCTCGAAGGAAGTAAATTTACGTCATTCTACACGGTGTTTCAATGTTTTCTCTAATCGATTTTATAGAAAATTATCCAAAAATTGTAATTATACAGACCCAGTCTTCATAGATTTAGTAATTTTGGAGATACACATTGAAAATTGGAAAAAGCAAAAAATCGTATATAATTTAATTACAGAGGTTTATCCTGATTTTCGGTGGGTATTGAGATGAAGCCTACAGTGAATCTTATAGAAAATTTCTTGGAGATTCTAAATTTCGTAGTCGCGTCTTTATAACGTTGATCGTGTTGGCTATATGACGGTTGGAAATTAGAAGTATGAAGAAATTCGCATATAATCCCGAAAGAAGTAAATCTACGTCATTATATCCGGTATTTCGATGCTTCCTCTAACGAATCTTATAGAAAATTATCTATAAATTCTAATTATGCAAACCTCGTCTTCATAGATTTAGTAGTTTTGGAGATACACCAATTGAAAATTATAAAAACGCAGAAAATCGTATATAATTTAATTACAGAGGTTTATCCTGATTTTCGGTGGGCACTGGGATGAAGCCTACAGTGAATCTTATAGAAAATTTCCTGGAGATTCTAAATTTCGTAGTCGTGTCTTTATAGCTTTGATCGTTTTGGATATATGACGTTTGAAAATTAGAAGTATGAAGAAATTCGCATATAATCTCGAAAGAAGTAAATCTACGTCATTCTATCCGCTATTTCGATGCTTTCTCTAACGAATCTTATAGAAAATTATCTATAAATTCTAATTATGCAAACCCCGTCTTCATAGATTTAGTAGTTTTGGAGATACACCAATTGAAAATTAGAAAAACGCAGAAAATCGTATATAATTTAATTACAGAGATTTACCCTGATTTTCGGTGAGGATTGGGATGAAGTTGATACTTCTGGAAATATTACTTTTGAAAATTTGCAATAATCAGAAGTAAGTCCTTAATAAAAAAATAAATTAAAAACATTTGAACCCTTTCTGAACAGTTTAAAATCAACCCATGCGCAACCCCCGATTCGTCTGTATCCAAACACAACCTGCTAATACATAGAAAACAAACTGTTAAGCAAACAGTTGAAGGCCCCGTCATCATCCTGTAGGGGGTAGAAACTTTGACTCCAGTTACTTAATTACACAGGATCATTGGAGGACGCCAAAAGGACGCTCCGGTCCTTTGACGTCTCTCCCGCCATTCGCTAACGACGATAACAAGTTTACGATCAGCCGCGCGCTATCTTTACTTAAATAAATTTCGCACGGCAAATACGCTCCTTTCAATAAGCCCGGACCTGCGCGGGTCGCGAGCAGTTCGTTAATCACTCGGGCTTAATTTACGGCCCGTCTTAATCACGTATGCAAAGCGGATGGTAATTTTTGTCCGCGACAAAAACAAAGAGAGCAGAGATACTTTTTATATATTGATCCGGCAGATGGCGTATATGGCGCTACGGGCGAATTAATCAGGCGGAATAGCGTGCGCGGCCGACTCGATCTAGTTGTGTCGCCGGCGACAGCGCGTCGTCCTTATAAGGACGAACAATTTGATAATTGGAGCGGCTACGAGATGGTTAAGAGGCAGGTGATCCCGCGAAGGACCCGGTTTACTCGGTATCGTAAAAGTTATAAGACGACTTGCATATCATAGTTTTTCAATTAGTTCTTCTCGCGTCGCTCATTTGCACGCATCCCAATTTTTTCGCGTGACAATGAGTGATAAACCGACGAGGTGCGGCGCTTCATAAATACCCAGAGATTCATTGTTATTGCCTGCCGTAATTCAACTCTGTCCGGTAATAACAAGCCATTACATTTACGAAAGAAATTACCTTATGCTGTTGCTGGTGCTGTTGCTGATGGTCCGGAAACATCTGCTGCTGTTGTTGCTGCTGCTTCTGGTTGAGCAGTTGCTCCCTGACCATTTGCAGTTGCATGATCATCTCCGATAGACGCCTCTCCTTCTCCATAAAGTTGTCGCCGGAGAGAACTTGCTGGATGGCTGCAGCTCCCTCTATGTCTCTGCAAGAGAAGAAAAAAAGACCGATGCAGTTAACCGGGTACGGCTTTAGATTACAAGGTAATGATAATAAGTACATGACTAATGATAATAACGAGGCTCATGAGGAAAACCAGTATTTAAAATTTATAGTTGCCGGAGAAGAAAAACATGACTCATTAAAATAAATAAGGTAATTCTAATGCGAGTATAGACAGAATGATTGTTGTATTATTCATGTTTAGAGTTTAATAATTTGTTTGCAAGATATATGGTTTTAGTGTATAGACTTAAGGATCTAATTCAAAGTCTTCACAAAAAAAAAGAAGTTTTATAGATCAGTGACCAAATCGATCATGATGAGTATCAACAGTTTTTGAGAAAACCAAAAATCACTCTGATCAATCTCGAAACAAAAACAAATCCTAGAAAAGGGAAAGCTAAAAGAATTTAAAAGGGAGCACACGATACGAAGATACAATCGATGCGATGCCAGGACGGAATGAATTTTCGTGCAAACAAAAGCGAGGCGGTGGCAGTCGGCGAGTTCGAACGAAGTGAAACAATCGCGTGCAAAAACAGTGGCAAATAATGGCAACGTAGATCCGCAGATGGATGGCGCCAGGAGTGCTTTGCGCCCGGTCCAAAGGGAGAAATAATAAGAGGGTTGATTAACGTGTGCAAGAGATGCACGGACGCGATTGCACAAAGGGCAGAAGGACAAAGTGGACCGCTATCTGCGCCTGTAATCTATTATTTAGGCTCCCCACCCACTACAATCACAAAAAACAACGCGGGCGCAATCGCCACATCTTTCGCTCTCAGCGCCGCAAAAAGGAGGACCACATTCACTGCCCCGCACACAATATTTGCCTACAACACAGAGAGGAAAGCTCTCTATCTCGGCTATCAACAGATTAAATCTACGGGGCGTGTGACTTCACAGAGACTGTTCGGGCAAAAAAGACGCGACAACAAAAAACCGCGTTGTATGTAGGTTAAGATTACAAAGGAACGGAGCCACAAGAGAGGAAAAGTGAGATTGAAAAGAATATCTTCTGGCATAGGTGGCTTCAATCATATAGGACCGTGTATTAAAGTGTACCGTTACGAATAAGGAAGAATATCCTTTATAGCGCTTTGTTCGCACGGCGGCTAATAAGGAAGCATTATTAATTTGATTACCTGTTATTCTATTGATGAATTATGTAGGCTAGTTTAACAATGCGTGTAAATATAAATGAGTTTCATGTTCAATTTAGCAGCGACCAACAGTTGCTGGTCTTAAATTTGTATTTTATGGTACGGGGTGGAGTGGACAGGATATGTTAGGACTGGATGAGCTATTATCACGTTTCGAAGCAGCATTACAACAATTTTCATGCTGATTCATTTCCATTTTCTATTCTTCAAAAATCTACGATATTCAGAAAAAATATCTTCACTAATCTAAAACAGAAAAATTTGTCAATGGTGGTTTAGTCCATAACGTGTCGGGATTGCGAACAGAGTTATGTAGGTCAGACATCTGGTTGGCTAATTAATAGAATAAAGCATCATAAACCGAAACAAGAAAGTGAAATCTTGTTTCGGTTTCTACTAAACTTTCAATGCTAAAATATTTTTTTTTTCAATACCAGAAGAAACATATCCACCTTGCTTCAATTGTTGAAATAACCGTGAATAGAACGCGGTGTGCTGACTAATTTTCTTGGTTGACATAAAACCGCTACAGAGCGTGGGATAACAACAATTTATTATCTTTTCTGGTGCACTTGTCAATTTGCAGTGTCCCCGTTTTGAACTAAAATGCAAATTAATCGCATTTCACGGTTTTAATTTTTTCATTTACTTTGGCGTATGAATAATATTATATTAAACAACTATTAATGCCCTTTACGAACGCAGTGTGCAATCGTAAACCAATACTAATAAACCGATAATCCTAATACACAAATCCACAGATTTACATATATTTAAATATTATGCACATAAACAAGTGAACATTTAAATTTGAGTAAATTTAAAACTGGGACAACACCTCAATCCATCAAACACCAATATCCTTTCTTCTATTATCAAGGATTGGGAGCGAATATGGAGAGAGTATCACAGTGTTGACCCTTCTGTTCCTCAGAGTAATTGAGTCGTATGGGACCGTTGTATATTATGCAAAAGCTTGACCCTATGGCAGTCGCTCGCATAAAGCACGGAGTGTATAGGGTGCAATCTGCACGTAGACGGTCAGGTCAGTGGGAGGGAAAGGGATGCCCGACTAGCCCCATCCCCAATTTTCTTTCGCTTGTAAGGAGGGCTTTCCTCAATGCAGCCAGTTTATGTATAATGTAATGCATTTCAGTGCTGGTAATTCGATACGACGTGGCAACGTTGCACAGCCACCTTTGATTTTACAGAGTGGAGGAACGTTGCATAATTCAATGTTCTTATGAATGCGGACCGATGCACCGCACCTCTCTCTGTCTCTCTCTCTCTCGTCCTCTCTGTGCCGTTGCTTCTCTCCTTTCCGCTCCGTGCGCATATGAACTATTCAGATCGCGGCGCCCGACAAGAATTCTGATTGGGATTAAAAATGCAATAAGGGAAGGAGCGTTTGCTGCAAGAAACGCTGCAGTATTTTTAAGTTCGCAGCGTTTGACAGCCAAAAATTCTTTCGGTCGAAATTTTGGCCTCACGCTATGGCTCCCGTGTGCGCACACTTATGACAGATGGCGAGAAATATTACGCCGTAAGGCTACGTTCCAAAAATACCGCGCATATTCTAGCATCAAAACAATTCAGGTGATGACACCGCGTTGGATAATAAAATATCGCTTTTTTAGAGATGGAACGTCTTATGATGTTTCAAAATTATTATAATATCCGCGACAGATATGGAAATCGGGGATATTAGCCTTTCTTAATTGCCTGGCTATTCGGTAATTTATGAGTGAAAATATTTTGAATTTTTTGTTAATTGGAAGGAGAAGTAGAATACATTAAAGAAGATAGCCGGCCAAACGAATTTTTTAAGAAATTATCCTAAAGTAAATTATAGTAGTATTATAATACCATTAAAAAATTTAAATTTCTTAATCTCCACATAACAAAGCAACTGGAATAAACGCACAATAAAAAAGGTCATCCCCAGAGTTCGTCTAACGCTGATAAGTAGATTTTTAATATTAAATTATTATTCCGCCGTTCACAAAAACATCGCTTTCGTTGTTGCTTATTATTATTACACAAACTACGATATCCTTATTACAATATGTTATATCAAAGCTCGCCTTGACCTCTCTCATTGCCTAATAGCTGTTGCTTCACGATAACAATTGAAACCGACTAACCCACTTGTTCGTTGCGCATGCGTCGATTGGATCATTACTCATAAATTTTTTTCTTCTCTAAAGAAGATAACGGAACCAATTGCAAAACCTTAATGTTACATTTTCTTCTTTTGATAGGGAAGGATTGGTTATTATTACTTACGAATTATGGCTGGAATTAGGTGTTGTCGATGGCGTTGGTCTCTTATCTTCCTTCAGCGTGCTGTTGTTCATTTTCGAAGTCAACCGTTTAAGTACATCATCCATGGACCGTTTGACAGGATTGTGATTGGGCAGGTTATTATTGTTGTTATTGTGGGCTATTCCAGTCTTCAGGTTCATGTCGGTTATGGGAGAGCTCCTCTCCGAGCTGTCCCGTCTCTTCTCCAGGTCCGGCCGGAGCTTTCCCGCTGCGGTCAGAGCGGCCATGGCCTCCGCGCTCAGAATACCAACGGCCGAAGGATCACCGCAGAGCACTCTTTGGCGTTTCGACGGCGGCGATCTGTTTTCGTCTTCGGGACCGTCGTCGACCTCGCTTCCGGAAACGGACGCGGACGACGACTCCGAAAGCTTGTAAAAGCTCGGCGGGTTGGCGAGCATCGTCGCGGGGTCTTCGTCGCCGATGTCGCTCAGGTTGTTGCTGCTGGTCTCGTCGTGGTCGGTGAGGCAGCCGCCATCGCTGCCGCCGCCGCCCCCGACGATGGTCGGAGGGAGGGGCGGAGCACCCCCGTCCGCACCCGGATTGCCGCCTTCCTGCAGTTTGGTCGGCGGTGACTTCCTCTTCGAAGACATAGTCCTGGAAGATTAACGCCGAATTAGTTTATCGATCGATTGGTCAGCTTAAGATGCAATTTCCGTACGCCGAAATAACGTCAAATTACATTCCGGGGGGTGGTGGTGCTGAAAGGGCGAGGGGGGCGGCTAACAAGGTTTTAGTTAGAAACTGGCCGGAAGACCAGGAGGATGTATGGACTTGCCACGCTCTGGTGAGAGAACGGAGATAACACGGTCTTTCAATGTCCGTTATTACGAAGGAAAGAAAGATCTTGGGGAACAATCGCCGCAAGGGTCATGAGGTCCTCGGCGTTAACGTCCACCAAACTACATTCAAAAGATTCTTTTATCTCCGAGGCTTATTATGTTTTTTTTAAGCCGCAGCATTTTAGATAAACAAAGACATCATTGTGGCGATTACAGACAATGTGCCCCAAATATTTCGTTATCGTATTATTATTTTTGGTCGAAGGATCCGAGGAAAAAAACTGGATTATTTATAGGATGTTACCACTTTAAAAGAATGCATGCGTTCGTTACTTAAATATTGTTGAATAATGCTCAAAATTAATACAAATTGATACGAAAGTAGGTCAAGATAAATTAATAATAACAATAATTATTGTTCAAAAAAATTCTAAACTACTTTTGATTTTTCAAGCTCAACAGACTAAATAGAATAAACAGAATGACTGAGCCCCTATTGGATCCCCAAGGGAATATATCAAAAATTCCTAAGCTGAGTATAAAAAATGAACCGCCTTAGGTGATCTTGAATATTCGCTATCTAGATTTCATACGATACTTCCTATTTTTTAGAATACTTGAAATTCTAAAAAAATAGAAGGATCATGTGCAATCAAAACAGTACTTTTATAGAATTGTGACTTATGAAAAATCTACTCAAACCACAAAAAAACCCATGTGAGCTAATGATTTATTTTTTATTTGACTACTATTAGTATTGGTAGTATTGTAAGTACTTTTGCCTTTTAGTGCTGATAGTGATCCCTACGCTGAGTATAAAAATGAACTATCTCTCTTGAATATTCGCTATCTGTTGAATATTCTAAAAAAATAAGAAGGATCATATGTAAAGTGACCAGATGTTATATAATGGAATGTGGGACGCTCACTAAAAAAGTCGTTTTTATTTTGTGATTTTTACAATATATGATGTTACATAATATATTGTAAAAATCATAAATGAGTAACATTCTTTTTTCCCGTATCATCACAATAAACGAGTACTTGTATGCAAAATCACACATTCATAAATTACATTACAAAATCTTTGCATAGCGTTAACATCGAAAATAAGTATAAATATTAATGTAAATCTAGCCATTAACATGTAAACTATACAAATCATAGCATATTTACTTATAAGTATTTGCTTATAAATACTTTTCTGATCTATGAACTTAAAACAATTCTTCATTTTTTGTTATATTATTCCAATTTTTATTTACAAGAATTGAAAAAATTGCACTTCACTTGTAATGTTGCCTTCAAAGTTTCTAAGCCCAATTGCATTTTCTCTGTGGTCCATATTTTA
>JAWQRJ010001839.1:0-14824 GCA_033557515.1 Diorygopyx duplodentatus | reverse complement strand
GATTTCTCTGCATGATTGGTCTAAAAGTTCTGCCAGAAAAGCTTGGTTGTAAAGTTCTATTGAAGAATGATTGTCTTATAGGAAATCTATTCTGACTTTGCGGTACTCCTACCGGTATAAATTAAGGTTTCTGTGGATTCTGATAATAATCCTGTTGATTTGATTTTGGGTTTAACAAAGTTCCTGGGGTTTTTGGAATAACTTTTGGTGAATTATGCAAATTTATTTGTGACGGTCTTTTGCAAAGATATAACCAATTTTGACGTTCTAGTACGTAAGCCATGGCAGCTTCTAAACTGGTCGGATTTTTATTGTGAATTACTTCACCAAAATCACTGTACTGCATAAGCAACGTTAAATAAGTTTGTAATGCGGTTTGTTCCTCATTATTACTCTCATTTGTTCCTCAATATTATTTAATTTAATTTTTGTCAACAGTAAATTTAACGAATCCCTAATTCTATTGCCTAAAGTGTAGGGGTTTTCATCTTTAACAGGAATTACTTGCATAAGATCTGTTAGCAGACAGTCTTCAGACCTTTGATCTGAATAATTTAAATTCAGACATTCTTTTATTTCATTCCATGTTCTTAATTCACGGGACGATATTAACTGTTGTGCGTCTTTAACAAATTTTCCTTTTATGATTTTTAGTATAAAAGAATTAATAGGGTTTGCTAAGTCTCTTATATCAAAATAAACCTGAATAAATTATTCCACTGCCTCTATAAACAATGATAACACTACAGGGTTGCCATCAAAGTTTGGTGTCGCATTTACCTCAGTGGGTGTGATAGAAGACCTTGAGTATGGGTGCGGCATATTTAAATTTAGATTTAAATTGTCAAATATTTCAGTTAATGTCTCAATGATGGAAAAATATAGAAAATCACTTACAGTTTGTATGTGGTGGATACTAGTATGATTAATGGGATGATTCTCATTTGCTGTTGGTTTGTTGTGGGTTTCTTGGTTTGTTTCTTTGTTTCTGCTTATTGTGGGTTTCTTGGTTTGTTTCTTTGTTTCTGCTTGTTGTGGGTTTCTTGGTTTGTTTCTTCGTTTCTCTGGGTTGGAGTTAGCCAACTTGAGGTGTCTTACTGGAAAGTTTGATCCACGGCTCGGTGACTCTGCACATTATCAATTCTTTGTTATATTTCAGAGCCTTCTCTGATGCCTCTTCATTCCATATGTGCACCTCCCCGTTAATCATCAATTTTTGGTATCCAATTTTTATTCTGTTACCCCTACTTCCAAGATCCCTCGCTATTTTCCTTCCCTCGTATTGAATTCTTCTTTCTTCCCTACTCGGGTCATTCTCAATGTATACATATATCTGTTCCCACCAGCCTACTATTATTTTGCGTTCTAAAATGTAGAAGGTGTTATTTGCATCTGCTGTTTGATAACAATATTATTGGTTTGTAAACGCACGAATAGACGCATTTATTTAACGAAATAACTTGATTTTTATAAAACTATGCAGGTTTTTAAAATAAACCGTATCGTACGATTGCCGCACGTAGAATTTAATTAAATCCTCAATAATTGCCCGTAAAAAAAATAATGATAAAACCGAAACGCTGCGGCGTTTGTTATTCTACTGGATAAAAATATATTCGGGGCTGTTTTAAAAATGTTTTTCGGCGAAAATTAGCAGGTAATTCGGCTTGCACGGGAGCCACGTGTAACCGGTAGAATATTTTTCAGCAATTTTCAGGAATTAACGAAGCGCATCGGACCGTATAGCGCGTTAAATTCGCTCGGTAATACAGTTTTCGAGGCATTTACGGTGAAATATATTTTTTTTGTGTTTGAAGTGTTGATTACAACTGACAATATTTTCGCATAAAATCCATTTGTTTTAATTTAGAGTTAAAATAGTGGAATTGCAGCTGTTGCCGCGCTGCAATTCCACTTTTTTCATCGCTGAATTTTATGGTGAGTATGCAGATATAAATTTAAAAGGACACATAAACATCATATCCTGTCGTAATCCTGTAACTCTATCAGAGTCTGCCACGGTGCACTGGGGTCTACCAAGGTCTATGAAGGTCTACCAAAGTCTATGAAGGTCTACCAAGGTCTATGAAGGTCTACCAAGGTCTATGAAGGTCTATGAAGATCTACCAAGGTCTATGAAGGTCTACCAAGGTCTATGAAGGTCTATGAAGGTCTACCAAGGTCTATGAAGGTCTACCAAGGTCTATGAAGGTCTACTAAGGTCTGTGAAGGTCTCCCTAATTTTTAATTTTGTCGCCAATTACCAGCAAAACACGTATGTAAAACTTTTAAAAAAATGATACAAATTTAAGCGCAGGTATGGACTGTACAAGACAGATACGAAGCTAAACCTTTCTTTTCTAAATCTATCTGGGTCACCCTCCTGTATCGTGTTGATAAGAAAATCCATCGTAAATATGGAGGGGCGCGAACTAAAATGGACCAAAATACGAAAGGAGAACGTTTTTATGAATAGCCAGCGAGAACAGAGCAAACTAGACCGACTCCCAGATGCCATTTAAAAATTAAACTTTGAATATAAATTTATAAGATTTATAAGAGAAGGTGTTGTGCTAATGGACTGACTGTTCGACATTTCAGATGAAAACTGTTTTTCTTTTTTAAGCTTGCTTCTATTCTTTTTTAGTTGAAACAAAAAATAGTGTAGCGTAAATTTTTGCAAGTGTGCATTGTTTTATTTGGCTTTTTATTCAATAGTATCCCGGGCTGTTTAAATTTCCGGCTACAAGCGTTTCGGCACGCCAATGAATCACCTGTCGTATAACACTGGGTCGACCACACCTTTGTGATGTTTTCGAGACAGGAAAGAGATTTGTAGAAACCCACGCCCCCCTTGACCCTTTCAGGTTGCGAACTGCGACAACACGGACCATAAACACTCTATCACAAGCATGCGATGGATGGGCTTTGATTCGCAAGTTACGTGTCCCCACATTTAGTCACACACCAAATATGGGCATATGATGCACACTGCTGAATAAGCATTATGTAAAGCTATATAAAGGCTATTAGTTAAGCACCATTATTCATTAAGTACTAAGTAGCCGCGAGTGTTGTATCGTTAAGAACCTCGAACCAAAATAAATTGTTTTAATAAAAAGAAGTTAGTTTTTAAAAAGAAAACAACCGCTCGAACATTAAAACTGGCGCAGTCACTAGGATTCCAAGAAGCGAATTCAAAACAAGAGCTTCGACGGACGAAGAAGCCAAGCAACGAATCCAACTTTGAAACTGAAGAAGGACTCAAAGACGACTTCGGTGAATTTCAATTCTTTACCGAAAGGCGATCACAGCAAGGAGACTTAGTAAAGTGAATCACGGTGTGGCGATCCACATTTCCCACATAATAGTTAAGCACCATTATTCATTAAGTACTAATTAGCCGCAAGTGTTGCATCGTTAAGAACCTCGAACCAAAATAAATTGTGTTTTAATAAAAAGAAGTTAGTTTTTAAAAAGAAAACAACCGCTCGAACATTAAAACTCGCGGTACTTCTATATTGCAATAGTTCACATATTGCAAGACTGGCAACGTCATATTTGACGTTGAAATAATCATGACTACTTTGCCACCTTGCCAACACAATTTGCAATTGGTTCCTTATAGGCGGAGCAACCACCGATACGAAGTAACTATACCAATATGAACGACATTCATTGCACTAACTACTCAATGAATAGGCTTAAGTACCCTAAGTTTTCCTATTCTGTAGGCTTTTACGCGCAATTGTACTCAAGGATATTGTACAAGGTATCACGGTTCAGCGAGAGGGAATAATATAACATCCTTAGTACGTGGTGAATTAGAACCTAACGAATAATAGACAAATGTGGCGAGTTATAGGAACAAAATTCCCTAATTGTATTGTAATTTTTTCCTAACTGTATTCCTAAAAAAATATAAACTGCTCATTAACAGACATTGCAGTAAGGTTTAATGTAAACATTAATTGGAACTGGTGAACGCATTGTTAGTTATTTAAGGTAAGTAAATTGGAAGCAAAGCGCTGTCTTGCAATCTACTTACCGACATGTACATTTTCCGATGTTCCATTTACGTCTCGAAATTAAGGTGGTGTCATTTGCATATAAAATGGCTTTCACCGTTCCCAAGGATCTAGGATAATCATTAATGTAGATTCGAAATTAAGTAGTATCCCAGTATGAGGAGCCTACGGAGCACCTCAAGTAACGTCTCCAAACTCCGAAAACAGAGAGTTTTATATATTGTGTTCGTTTGGAGAGATATGATGTAATATATCACAAGCGCTCGTGGTTGATTATACATACATAACTTCGGTAGTAAGATTATAAGTTATATATAGTTAAGTTAGATACCTTGATTGGGTTCAAAAAAAGAAGCATTGGGAAACTTAGTCTTTACGGTGAAATGCACAACTGGGATTCAACATAGCTCCCGCTGACGAGCTACCCAGCCGAATCATATCATGCTATGCTAATTCGCAATAATTTACAAATCGTGTTCACCAGTAATTCGAAGGTATGTGGTGCAATTAGGCGCATGCTGAGAAAAGTGTAATTTGACAGGTTGTTTATGGCATCGACCTTATTCGCACACTATTACGCTGTTCAAACCAAGGAAGTTTGAATATTTATCTAGAAGATCTGTTATGTGTGAGCAGTAAATTTTCTCTGAAAGCATCATTTTATATCTGTGTTTGGATCGCTATCTAACGTGAAGTATGATGAACTGAAAGAAAATACTAAGACCACTAACAGTTTAGGTATTCGGCTTCTCGTATTCCGGAGAATTTCAAAAGTTAAAACCACAACAATGTAGCTCGATAGTTAAGCAAGGCTTACACAAGAAGCCACACGATATTCAGGCAGTGTGTGATACTTTTAGGAGAATTGAAATTTGCTCTTCGTAACTCGAAACGTAGGACGAAGGGACAAAAGTAGCAATATTAATGGAGAATGCAGATGAGAACGCCCAAAAGAAGTTTATGACATTTTCCTTATCTGATGAAGACTTTTAAACATCCTTTCGATGCATTTAAAGGTTACTATAAAACGATGAGAAATGAAACATTTTTTTTTACTAAAAGGCAACAATACGGTGGAGGTGCAAATCACAGAGACGCATACTCCGGATTTGTTTTTAAAATTATTTATTTGGAGTAAAATACAATATAAAATTTCTCCAAAATGTACAATAATTAAACACCCTTCTTCTTCTTCTTCGGTTCTCGGGCGCCAGATTTTATAGAGTTTACTCTCTACGGTCTTCAAAGAACGGACCGACTCTTCGGCTTCAGAGACGTTCCGGGCACCTTCAGTGAAGACGCGGTTTTACAAGGGTCGGTAATCTTGAAGATTTCTTCAATTTCCAGAGTCTGGAGGTTACGCTTTGTGCGATCGGATCTTAAATTCAAGGATAACGGGACAGGTGACTTGTGGAGACAAAAGAACGGACAGAAATGAATCGGGACAGGTACTAGACAGTATGGCAGAAACTCAATACAGTCTAGAGAAAGACAGGACTGGAATGCACGGCAGAAACTAAATGCAAACTAGAGGGAGACGGGACTCTTAGAATGCACGGCAGAAACTCAATGCAGACATGAGTTGGTGAAGGACGCACAAACTACGCGTAGGAGTTCTTACTTTTCCGGCTGGTTCACTGGCACAAACTAACTTTCACGTTACTTATCACTTACTACTGGTATCACTGGTATACTTGCTGGAACCGTCGCCCATTGCTTTTATTGAAATAATGTGCAATTGTTGAACGGCGTAGTACGGTGCGACATCTAGTAGACAGGGGTGGCGTTGCACGCGGTCCACTGGCTCACCTGGGCGTTGAAGACGGTTCCCGGTACCGGTCTCCGGATCGAAGCCGTTGAAACATTCCAGTTTCTCGGCGCAATAAAAACGCATCGTTACACACTTCATAACCGAAGTAAAAATGTTATCGTCAGTTTGTAACTTCGCACAACTGGAAGAATCGTACGTTAGGGACAGAATAGTGAGCGCCATTGCAGATTGTCAATGCAAGAACGGCTGCTGTAACCAATAAAGTTAACTGCTAACCGAGCTGAACAAATATGAAGAACATCAGAAATAAATGACCACTAGGTTCAGGTATTAGGAACTGACAAATAAGGGTAATAGGAGGACAGAATAAATCTCAAGAAACGAACAGTTCTCTAGAAATGATCCAAAAAGTGATCCACAACGGACCAACAAGGTTAGTGAATTCTACAACTGCTTGAAGTATGGTCGTAACCATAAAAACAGAACAGCCCACTTTTTGGTAAAACATGCACAACTTGTTTAAAACAAACTCATTTTGCGATAGGTTGCGTGTTATTGTGCCTAGTAATTAAAATAGCAATAAGATAAATAAGCGAAATGTGTATGAGGTAAATGACCATAATAACAGCGAATGTGACAATGTTTTGTCTATGTATGTCTCTGGATATATTTAACAAATTAGGTCTTAATAAACAAATTATAAATAAAAATGCAACATCACTTATAACATATGGTAATAATGAACTAAAAGCTGAAGGATCAGTCATTATTAAATGTACAATAAAAAGGGTTATGTACAGCATTCCATTTATACTAGTTGAAGGCGCCACTGTTCCAATATTTGGTTTAAATGCGTGCATAAAACTTGATCTAATTAAGAAGGTTGACGAGATAAAATCATTTTTTGTGGACAAAGACAACTTCACTAATAATATTGAGGGAATTTCTGATGGCACTGGGAAAACACCATATTTGTATAAAATTGCTTTAAAGCCCAATGCTGTACCTTTTATAAGTATCTACTTGTAGGAGAATTCCTGATACAATTAAAAGAAACTTGCATGATTTAGTTAAACGAGAAATAGTTATAAAACTTGAAGGGCCTACAGAATAGGCCAACAATATAGTTATTGTTCAGAAAACCGATGAAACCTTAAAGAAAAATATATCCAATGACCAATAACCAATATCTACCCTTGAAGAGTAAAATTAAGAAGGAAGAAAATTTTCAGTTTTGTATCTCAAAGAAGGACTTTATCACGTACCTCTAGATAAGGGTAGTATGAAATATATTTGCCTCATAACTCTTTTGAAAATATTATTTCAAACGCTTACGTTATGAATTAAATAAGTAAGTCCTAAAGCGTTTCATCGAACAAATGAAAAAATTCCAAGAAAGGAAGGAGAGTAATGATTTTTACTAATCAGTACTATGTTTAGAAACTAAATTTAGGTTTTTAACACTTTTAATTGTCGACCGGTTAATAAATAATAAAATTAAAATTAATTATTATTATTATTATTATTAAATTAATTAATTAATAATAAGTATGCAAATAAAATGAAATAATATTAAATTTAATGTAAAGTAGAAAAATAAAATTTTATAAATATTTTTTTTCCTTATTAAAAGGGTATCTCAGGGAATGGTAAATATGTGGAATATAGTTTTCCAATTGATCATTAAGTAGTAAGATTTGCGGGTGGTTTTTTCTAAATGATTTTTTTTAAAATTTCATAGCTGTCGAGTAATTCCATTAAGTAGCTTTCATTCAGTTGTTGGACCATTTTGATGTGGTCAAATGTGAATTTATGATTGCTAAAGTTTAAACTTTATATGCCTATTGAAGTTTGAATTATTGCTTGTGAGGTGCTCTTTGACTCTAATTTCGATTTTCAGCCGGTCTCTCCTATGTATGTAGCATTGCAAGTTTCACATGTAAGGGTGTATACGCCATTTTTTTCTAGTAATTCGGTTGGTGGTTTACTGTCGTTAAGTATGTTTTTTAGATTATGGTTTGTTTTAAGGGCAAGTGAAATCTTGAATTTATTAGCAACATTTTTAATTTTGTTACTGATTTTGCCTTGATAAGTGATGGCTCGATAGATTGGTTAGATTGGTAGATAGGTTTATCTTCTATATGTAGTAGTGTTGTATAATATGTCTAACATTGTATTTTTAAAATATATTATTAAAATAGTAGGTATCGTAACAATTGTTAGAAGCTATTTGTTGTATAATGTTTAACTCTTTTTTCATGTTATTAAAACTGAGAGAAGTATTTTTTAGTCTGTATATATGTACATATAAGAAATGAAAGTTGATTTTGTAAGGTCATGAAAAGAATTAAATGGGATAATAGCGTCGGTTTGTGTAGGTTTCCTATAAATATCATAATTAATTGTATGAGGGGATGTTATTAATTATGATATCTAAAAAATTTAAGGTGTAATTATTTTGTAATTCTATGGTGAATTTTATTTTAGGGTATAAAGTATTTATACAATTATGATGTTGATTTATAATATTTATATTTGTAGTATCAATCATGACTAGAATATCGTCTACAAATCTGTTATATAATATAATTTTGTTAATGAATTCGAAATTGCTGTTGTGTATAATTTCTTCTAAATTGTTCCTGAAAATGTTACTCATAAGTCCGCTAAGTGGGAAGCCCATAGGTAAACCTTCAATCATTTTGTAATATTTATTGTTAATGTGAAGTGATTTTGGTTAATGCCAGCAGTTATAAGCTTTATTAAGTTATTAGCATCTGTGTTATTGTTGAAGTGATTATTAATGATTTGTGTAGCTATGGAAATTGTTTCTTTAATAGGTATATTAGTCTATAAGTTAGTAATGTCAAATGATAAAGCCAGATACACTTGAGTTGACATTAATTAAAGTTATGAAAACCAAGATGTGTTTTAATGTAACAAGCGTCGACAATGATACAAGATTTAAATTAATTAACTACAAATATTATTCATATTTTGTATATGTGAATGTGAATCTGAGTAACCGAAAGATACTACATACTCCAACATTACTTCCACACTTTCTTTCACTTCGGCTCTATTGACATTTCAATTTTAATCCACGACTACACATACTCTTTCCAGATGGATATTGCAATCGCACACTCAACTAGTTTTCTCCGTGAGAGATCTGCGGGAATCCGTCGGAAAATTTACTGCGAAATCCGTCCTGACAACGTAATGATTTAAGGTACGAATCCTGTATGATTAATTTCTCCGATCGAGAGGGGAAATTGAGTTTCTGTCACAGCAATTGGCAGCGAAACTTACTTCCACATCTGACTGGCTCTCATATCGAACGATCTCGAATTTCCCGCGGTCCTTTTTGCATTTTCCGGACGGGCCCCGAACCGGGACTCGTCTATTTCGCCTGGTCCGCTATAAATCGTGGGGGAGCGCCCGTTCGCGTATTGCAATTTCCAATCAAATCGGTGACCGACTGGTACTACCCGCGGGTCGCCAAATTGTTTTAAAGCCTTTTTATTAATTTTCGACGTTAATTTCCGCGGCCGGCGCGAACGTGAAAATTTTCCGATGACCAAATCGTTGTACGTGTTTTCGAGTGCGAATTATATCGCTGCAGTTCTTTTTTTCTCCGCTGTGGTCCGTTGTTCTGTTGCCGTTCGCGGACAAACCGAATGTATTTGATATGCAAATTAAAAAAAGCACATTTGCAAATTTAACGATAGGGAAATTGCGGCGTTCGTCCGGTCCCCATGCGTAAACGCTCCAAAAGAACGGCTTGAATATTTTGCATTTTGCTGCATTTTTAATGGACCATTCTCTACATTATCTGTTTTTCTATATATTTCGCGACCCGATCCCATTTACTTTACTGTATCGCTAATGGAAGAACAGTTTTTGCTATTAAGTCCGCTGCACCATTTCCTATAACAAGAAAACAGCTTTTAAATCGATCTGTAAAATAAAATAACTTTTATATGAGAAATATTTTGTACTGCTCTAAAATTTGTATAATTGTGAGTAACATGGTAATAATTTTAAATTGAGCAAAATGTAATGAATTACAGAATATACTAATATTCTACAATGTATGTTATAATACAAACTATGTAATACAAACCCTTTCTTTTAAAGCTAGTACTAGTTCTACCGTTGATTGAGCATTGTGGTTAATTTCAATTGTTTTCCAACTATTACAGGTTACTCCTATACCCAGACTAGATAAAATAATGAAGGCCCGTCATTGAGGCCCGTAAGGAAGGCCCTTCCTTCTTGTTACAAAAAAAATTCACCATCGATTTTCCTTTAAATATCGCTACCCATACGTTAAAACCAAATCGACCTTATCAATCCTGTTAAGCGGTAAGATGAGTTTATTTTCGATAATTTTTTTAGTTAATTTGAGATTTCTTAATTAAATAAGAAATGCCACACCAGTAGTATCTATTAAAGTTATTAAATATTCCGGAGCTATCTATTCTAACCTCGGCAGTCCACAGAGGAACTGACGCTAACGGCAAACGCGTCGTGGTCGCGACGATTTCTAGTGGAAGGAGTAAAGAAATAAAAAAAAGTAAAGAAATAAAGCAAATAAAAAAAGTTTAAAACTTTTTGTTTCAATTTCAATATGTGCAAGATGGAACATTCAAATAAAAAATAGATATTGAAATGTACCAACCAATCATTGAAGAAATGAAAGATTTTGCAATTTAAGTACATGAAAGTATGTTCATTTACCCATCATACCTCAAATTCCAATGCAAATTCCCCTTCCAAGAATCATCAACAAACCCCTAAATAAATAGAAGGATAAATATTACACCTACATGAAATTCAATGAAATATTTAGACTTATACGTTGACAAAAGAATTTCTTTGACTAACAGCGCAGCATTATTTCAGAGCAATAATTCAAGAATTTTGCCAAGTTGAGGCAAGTGTTTATTTTGTAATACCCTTGAGGATGAATCGAGAAGATTCGAAACATCTAGAGTTTATTTAATAAATTAAATATTACTTATAATCAGAAAAATATATTTATTTATAAACATTTACATAACCTGGTTAACAATTTATGTCAAGATACAATTTTTAAAATTATATACATTAATACCTCATAAACAGTAATCTTACATAACTTTAAAAAATCATTTGTTTTTTAAAACTACAAACAAATATGATAAAGATGACATATTTCTTCAACTAATCACATTAGATTTTGAATTTTGCAATTCTGATCTCCGCCAATTTGGCACCCGCATGTCACGTTTGCGACATGCGAGATGCGAAATGCAATTCTCTTCGAAACACTCACTTCAAATTACAAACCAAATTCCAATTCCAATGCATTTTCACGTAAGTAGTTGCAATATCTTAACATGTTGGAAGTATATCATACAAAGCGTACGTAAAAAGGATAAATTCAAATGTTTTGTTGGCTAGTAAAAAGATTACGGAAGATTTGACATGAAATATTCGTTCGGAAGTAATTTCAAAATATATGTACTTGTCTGAAAGAATATTTTTTATTTTTATTTTTTGCCGATTTGAAATCTGTAACCAACAAAATAATGATTACATCTAACGCCACTGTTAAACAAGAATCTTTGGGCGCCCACTGAGAAAATAGAGGGTCGCAGGTATCTGCCGGTACAGCAGAAGAGGATATATTTATGAATATTGAATCTTCCTCCAAGAACAAACGCTCAGATGTAATATTTATTTACGACCGGCGGAACCGACTCGACTGAAATCTTTTCGGAATAGGATCATTAGGGCTTCAGTTACGTTAGCTTACGTTTGCAAACAATGTAATGTGGAGGTTCGAGAAACGCAGCCGGAAAGGGGGTTATGTCTGCAAGCTGAGCGAATCCCGTTTTATAGATATTCCTGGTAGAGGTATCCCGGAAATTTCAATTTAGTTTCGTCTATTTATTGGATGGAGATAAAACATCAGCAAAAATCTGAAATGTTTGTGATATAATATGGGGACAAACATAAAGCAACATATCTACTGTTTACATAATATTATTAAAAAAAACACATTCACTGTATTACTCCATACATATACTCTAATAGGTAGAATTATTGTCTCTATTTCCCCTCCTTTTGGGTTTATACTCGATCAACTGGTTACAACCGATTGGAATTTACTCAGACATATTTGTAGGCAAAATTTAGAGAACTCAATATTTCCACACCTGAGTCTTCCATGAGATGTTGAAAAGCAAATATCGTAGAAAGTGTGGGTCGGGACACCAAAATATTTGATCCATTACTTGTACACCATGAATTTATTTAAATTATACTACTCGCTTATGGCTTCGTTTTCTACATCTTTAAATTGATGTAACTGAAAGTTAACACCTATCTCAATGAATTCCCCGCACAGATTCCCTAAATCCTATAAATATCACCAACATTGTGTGGCGGTTAAGAAGCTGGTGTGCTAATAAATAAATAAATATACAAAAAATGCTCGTTTAATAGTACAGGAAATAAGATTTAATTTCAAAGTCCCCGGTGCGGCAAAAAAGCCTATTATGAGGTAAGATCGTATTAAGTTTAGTAATGTAATTCTAAAATAAGTACTGTCGGAAACCTTAGAAAAGTTCAATTCTAACAGAATAGTTTTTTCTCCTAAGGTTTTAGTTGTTGCGCAGCTGTAACCATATTTAAGAACAGCTGTCCCAGAAGTTTTTCGGGTTGTGTAAGGTTTTCAATCATAGGGTGTATAGCTTTTAAATGTATAGAAAGCAATAGTAGTAGTTAATTTATATAAAGCATCATCTTTAGTGATGGACGAGAGAGCGTCTCGCGAGAAGTCTCGCGGACTCGCGAGGGGAGAAGCACTTGTTACGAGACGTTCTTTCGTCCATCAGTAATCATCGCTAACTTCGTAATAAGAGGTGTATGTAGATGGTGGTAGAGGTGCAAGTTATTATTCAAGTAATGCATTTTCCAATTATCAAGTTACCAGAGCAGAATCTTGACGCGAAGAAAATCTACAGTTGATTGTAGATTTTCTTCTCATAGTTTTAGGCGCAGTTACTAATCCAGCTGCGATTACAGTATATATATTAAATCCAATGTCAAAACAATTATCTTAACTTTGCATCTTACTAACAGTTCGTCGAGGGTCTCAAAATGGACCACCGGCTATGGTATATTTATGTCCAGAGAGAAAAAAACGATATATTAATAATAATGTTTGCTGTGTAATTGCCCTAAGACTTATACTCATCAAGTAAAGCAGTTCTTGCAAAGCAAGCTACTAAGGTTACTAGGATTTTATAGAAATTCTCCCATATTGTTCAAATGTAGGATTGAGAAGGTATGCTTAAATATAACCATGAAACCGGTTTTACGTTAGCGTTCTGATGGTCAAACGCATGCAATAATAATTTCTGCCGGTTCTTGATTTGTCCATCCAGTCTTGATCTGTCTCGGATAAACATCGCGTCTATTACGGTTTTACAATTATAAGTATTAGTTTGAGTAATAATTTTGTTTGAGTAATAATTAGTTTGAGTAATAATTTTGTTAAATTATATGCTCTATTACTGTCAGTATTTGTATTAAATTATATAATAAACTGCCGACTAATAAGAGTAATAAATAGCAATATTTGCATTTTCAAGGCATTTGTGATGGATAATGTTTAATTTTATTGCGCACTATTGGTGTTGGTTGAAAATTGATATTATTTCCTTTTTTGCGAAGTCTTAATATTTGTGTCTCCAATGTTGTTAGTCGGAGAATAACTCTAGCTTTGGAAATAATCGAGGAGAGTTACAAACTAACTTTCTTCTCACGATTTGAGAGACGCAGTCTTTTTCTGGCATGCCGAAAGTTTATCAGATAATGAACACCATAACAGTGCAAATTTTGAGTATAATTGCACTTATGGTAGCAGGTATACATACCAAGCTTAGCTTCTATACAATTCATATTGGGTGTTTTATTCTGGCCTAGAAAGGGAACTGTGAGTAGCAGAACATTGGTATGTTGTTATTTACAAAGTTATCACTGATTACCTTACTAGTTGTTTTGGTCTACTAAGTCACGCATATGACTTAGTAATACTATAATTCCAGCAAGGTAGACTTCGGAATCAGTCCATCACATGTGTATTATATTTTTAGGAGACTCGAAAAAAGACCGTCTGAGTTAAATTAATTTTATGAGATTCGTTAAAATTTTGAAGGATGTTATACTCATCAGATGTTATACTATTCACCAAGCTGTAATTTTTTTTTGTATCGAAAAGTAGCTACGAGTTTTATTATTTGAGCATGAATGCTCTATTTAGCCCCCAGCGTTGCACCTTTATAAAAATATAAATTTCTCATCTCAAGGAGCGACATTATATCTTAAAAATTCCAACACCATGCCAGAAATTTTGCTTGCGTCGCAGTGCGGTCGAATTTTGTTGTCATAATCTTTAAGAAGGCACTTTGCAGTCTACGGGGTGTTCCCAGCACCGTCCCAACACCTCGAACATATGTTCGCGATAAACGCAGCAATCTTTTAAACGTAAATTGAAATTTGTTTTGTCGACGCGAAATTGGTTTACAGCAGCCAGAATTTTCACCGATCTCCTTCACCTTACACTCTTCGAAACGGCCTCAGGCAGTAAATTGTATTTTATTACGGAAATTTCGCTGCGCGTTCCTATGAAATTGTACCACGTGCAGGTAATGTGCCCCTATTTATCAGCGCTATCGCTTTTCATCGTAAAGTATTATACCAAACTGTACGTCTTTTAAATCAGATAATACTACTTTAGTAAAAATATCGTATACTATTACCAATAATTGCTTCATTGACAATATGGGCGCTTCCTAATATAAAATTATATATACGGTACGAGGATTCAAAGTGGTACCATGGCCAGGCGCATGCGCTCCCTCCCATAACGCTTAAGCCGAAACCCCACCGAGACAGCTGCGGCGATCAGTCTGCTACGCGCGCCAGACTATTAGGCGCAAGCGCCAGATTATCTAGCACGCCGACGTTC
>JAWQRJ010001838.1:0-14824 GCA_033557515.1 Diorygopyx duplodentatus | reverse complement strand
AGGAAGGACTGTTATTTGGTCCTGGAATATATTCTGACTGGTACATGGCCCCGTAAATCAAGTAAACTAAGTAATAACAGTACTTCAACTTTAAATGCATTTTTCTCAAAATATCCCTTTTAGACATGGTGGTCTTAGGTTAGGAGTTACCTAAGACCATATTCCACCCATTGAACTAAATATTTTGGTACTAAAAAAAAATCATGGATTGCTACCCCTTTTTTACAACTTTTTCAGTCTTTTTATGCAAGATAATTTTAAAATAGGCATTTTGAATGATTTTATTATTTTGGTCCTTAATGTTAGTTTAACAACAAAGTCCCAACCTCAAAGGAGAACAGATGAAACGAGTGCACCAAAAAAACTTTTTGTTCTCAGAAATTGTAGACCAAATACTTTTCAAACACTCTTTCCGTTTGATTGGCAGATCCAAGACAAAATGATCTTACTTTTAGTCTGCAGTATGCTGCCGCCATAATAAAAAAAATCAAGTAGGCCATGAACATGAATGTGATCTTATTCTGATTATAACATTTATTATGTGTAGTTAATGTTGATTACATAAATTACAATTGTCATCGTCAGTTACTCTGTATGGGCGAAGCGCGGCATAAGTTTTCATAAATAACATACTAAAACAAGGTCTGCACCGGAAACGCATTGCACAAATTGAAGAAAAAACCATGGCCTACCTGAGTTTCTTTTTGGTCACTTCAAATTAAATTATCCGATAACACATTTTATGTCGATAGTTACTTACCCTGTACTTTACAGCAATGTTCTTCGATAGAGTTACGATTACTTGACCCTTTTCCGATGCCTCTGATATCCCTAGCAAATTTTGCTGGTCTACTAACGGACATAATCCAAAATAAGATCCCAACTTGGCCATTGTTGCTCAAACAGTAACGTTCACACGTGTGTATGTAAACATAACCCTAAAAGATACAATTAAAATTACGTTTTGTTTAATATTTAAAAAAAAGTACCCCCTCTAGATGTCACCGTATATTTCGTAAGAAACCAAGGTATGTGGATTATAGCAGATATAAATCACAAAAATTAAAATTTTTACTAATCAAAATCGTTCACTAACCTCGTCCATAAACTTTGTAATAAATTTCAACAGATGGCCCCACATTTTTTTTTTTAAGGAAAACTACTCTACCTAAAGTAAGGATTATTATGTATTTTTCCAATACATAATAATTTTTGCTAACTTCGAAACGTTGCAACGTTTTAGGGATGCGATTTTGCACAAACAGTTACCAGATTTGAGAAACAAATAAATTCTTAAGCGTTCCTTGATTTACAGAAAACATCTTTATCATCCTTATCAGAATTACCTAGGTATACATATCTGTTTATAATAGTTCACTATCGTAAAAAGAATCCAATTGGAAATGATTGGGAGCACATTGAGAGTTTAGTAATCTTTTCCGGTACTATGTCGTGAGTGATTACCCAATGCAGTTTTATATTTTAAGCGCATGCGCACCTCCTCTCAATCTAATGCCTAGCGATACTATCGTAGTGGCCCTGTTCATATTTTTCGCTACAAATTTAAACTCTTTTCCTGCAAGTTCTTGTTGACGTCAGACGTTCAATTGGTGAGATACTCTTTTCTCAAAATAATTGCAGGAGACTTCCAGCGCTGACCATGTGGATGACGCCGTCACGCCGTAACGAATTATTTATGACGCCATAGCCAACCATTTTGATACAAGTAGGCGCGTTTTGAGAAACATCCGACTTTACCTATCTGGAGGAAAGTCATCTTGATTCGAGGTAAGCACATTTATAACAATATTTTATTCGCGAATAGTTTAAAATGGGTATTTTTTGTGTAAAAGCACCAAGGTATCTCCTATACCTACTTAAACATTAACTGTACGTATAGGTCGATTTGGCGTGCGAAATTATGTTTGTGAACACTGCATCGTTAGAACTTGATGAATTAACTCAATTAAGTTCTTGGTATACCGTTCACTACATTTCCTTTCCTGTACTTTTCTTTAATGTCCGCATGTTGAAGCAAGATTGTTACAAAATAAACCTAACCTTTATACGTAACAATTATATGTAGGATATAATGTATATAATTATTATATTAGTACTATTGATCCCATTTCGAGTAAGCGAATACTTACTAGAAACTGTTATCTTCAACCTATAGTATCCAACAGCGTTACGCAAGTGCTTCGGTGTCATTCTCATATCACGAATAACCTTTCCGATATCAAAATTGTTGCCGATTATATTCATCGTGTGGCAGCCTCATAAGTCATAGTTCAATTATGATAAATATTTGTCAAAGCTTTACTGTTCGCAAAGAGCAATTAACGCAATCAATTTAAAAATGAAATGGCGGCGGCGCACCACGGATATGGTGCCGTAAGTCGATAAGTTAGATTACAATTCAAAATACAACATACGTCTTACAACGTAAGGTGCTCTCCAGATTTGCGAATATACATATTTGATGTTAATGTAAAACCATTGTTTGTTAATGAAACAGCTTACACATAACTATATTATGTTATTAATCCGTTGTTCAGTTGGACAAAATGATTAATCAAAATTATTTCATAATGGCTGCTCAACCACAGGACAGTAACAAACCTGTATATGCACCAATCTTAACACATTGTCAAGTTTGGTGCATATACATTAAGTGCACAAAGTTTCATGAGTTAATCCATTTTAGCAATACAATAGTGTAAGAAAACAAACTTGTGTGCACTGCAGAAAATATATACAGTAGATCGTTTATAACGATGGTGAAGGGACCGGAAGAATTTGATCTTTATAACAGTAGATCGCTATAAAAAAAAACTCGCTATGAATAAAGAAAATCAACATTTATTGATAGAAAAAGAGTATTATATATGGACTATTACATTTTACAAAAAGAATTTGTAGTACATATTACATACAGATTATGTATAGTATTATATTTTATCAAAAAAATCCGTTAATTTCGTTTGTCGATGTAGTTGTTTGCTTTCCAAGAATTTGGCTTCGGTTAACTTTTCTAGATGGAAAATGGCGGATTCTGTGTTTGCTTGTTTCGAATCGTGATTGAATATGAAATAGTCCCGAAGGATTTGGGTTGTGGAAAGCGCTTCCCTTATAGATGGCGGCTCAAATTCGTCAAGCTCCCCATCGTCGTTATTTATTTCAACTTCCACATCTTGTGGAATCAGGTGTTTTAAAATTTCTTCTTCAGTCATATTACCCTCAGTTGCAATGTTCTCGTCTACAATCTTAAAGTTTTGCCAATTCTCAATTGTAGTTAAATTATTTACAGGTAGCATGCTAACCCATTCGGCGAGAGGTAAGTCTTCTGACACGGAATTGTTCTCTTGTTGTCGCAGCCATTTGGTTAGGGGAAGATCATCTTCTTCAGAAAAATCATTTCCTTTTGTATAAACCCAGCATGTGCAAAACAATTTGATATAATGCTTTGTGAAACACGATCCCAAGCTTTAGAAATCAATAGAATAGCTTCAAAAATATTTTAGTTTTTGTAGTATAGAGCCTGCAGTTTCAATGTCTGCCAAAATTTACACAATGTGCAGCTTTCTAAACTGAGTTTTCAAAGATTTTATAACTCCTTAGTCCATCGGTTGAAGAATTGAAGTCATATTAGGTGGAAGAAATACAAGCTTAATTGCTTTCAAGTTTTGTATGTTTGGATGAGCCATGCAATTATCCCACTAGCAGTAGCATTTTCTTTTTTTGTTTAAAGATGTTGACATCCCATTGTCTGATTATTTTTTCAAATAATGCTGATGTCATACAAGCTCTTGGGTTATTTTCGTAATCAACAGGTAAGGACCTAACGTTTTTAAAGCATCGAGGCCGCTTTGCTTTGCCAATAATCAAAAGATTACTTTTCTCTGATCCTGTCATATTGGCCGCTACTAGAATAGTCAATCGTTTTTTTGATAATTTGCCTCCGACACATTTTTCGCCTTTAAACTTCATTGTTTTGTCCGGCATTATTCTAAAAAAGAGACCCTGCCTCGTCCGCGTTAAATATTTCGTCTTTGTATCCTTTCCTTAAATTAGGCCACACCGTAGATAACCAGTCGCCGCATACCCCTTCGGGAACATCCGCTGCTTTGCCACTAATTTTGCCAAAAACAATGTTATGCCTTTTTCGAAATCGTCCAATCCATCCAACTGTACATTTAAAATCGTCAAGTTGCAGTTGACTAGCGTCAACATTGTCAGCCTTAGCTTGTAATATTGGGCCGCTTATGGGAACATTGTGACTCCTTTGGATTTTAAACCATTGTAGTAAAGCGTTATCTATTTCAGACTGATTACAAGTCCTTAATTTTTTTGCTCTTAACGAACTGACACTGCCCTCAAAATTGTTCAGTATTTTTTCACATTTTTTATAAATGGTCGATATGGTTGACTGAGACATGTATTGAGCGCAAATATTCCTGAAAATTCGTATTGTTAGTAATAAATACTGTACTTACATGGAATTCCTTTGCTATTGTATTCGACTCTCCGGCTTCTAAACGCCAAATAATCGCAACTTTTTTCACAACAGTAAATGCTTGACATCGCAATTTTTCTTATGCTGAAGCTGTTCGCAGTTCAAGGATGTATTAAGCACTAAACAGAACACCACCACTGTGAAGTTTCTACACATTTCGGTAAGTCCTCGAGAGCTCTCTAGAGAAATTCACCACCGTTCATCGTTATATACGATAATTGGTATCGAATATTAGTCCGTTTTTGGATCATTATATCAGTTCCATCACAATATTCAATCATAATAATAAACAATACATCTACAATGTAGTTTATACCGGGACCTTAACATTTCGACGCTATAACCGATACATCGCTATATCCAATATCGTTATAAACGATATCTACTGTACCTCATAAATGTATTTATTTTCTTTTTGTACTAATATCATAAGGATCAAAATCTTTGTGCATGGCAGACAAATATTAAAGCTATTTTATACAACCTGGGGTACTGATCCGCGGATCAATAGTTAGTTTATCATAATGTAAATCTCACCTTTGTAGGGTCCGATAATAAACTTTATTCCTTGCAAGTGAATGCCCGACAGGAAAATTCAGAACCGTTTGGAGAAGTGTACGCAACAATTCAGTCGGTTGCGTCAGATCAGTTTGTGGCCATCGTACCGATAAATAACGACAACATAGCGATTTACGGAGCAGACCCAAATCAGGAGGGTGCGAAATTAATAATCTATAACACTCAGTTTAAGGTGTCGCAATCGAAGCAATCGTTTAAGTTATTTTCCAAAGCCAAAAAGATGTGGTGTATCGAAAATTTCGTTTTTATGTGCTCTGGGCAGAATTTAGCTGCAGTTCCATTTTATGTCAATACGGAGCAACTGTCAGCTATAGTCGGCAGTCACAAAATTGATTTTACAGAAAATGATGTCCAGCAAAGTTTTTCTATCACAAATTGGAAACCGAAAAAAAATATTGAAGTTGATTATAAAATTCCGGAAAAGATTAGAGGAAAAGTTGAAGATTTGTTCCTGCAAGGTTTATCAGAAGTCGCTGTTTGCGATTACTTAATTCCCTTGTATATAGAAAATGATGAAATCGGTTGTATAAACGAATGTTTAGATTATTTTAAAGACGTAAGTGAAAAATGTATTGTTAACGTATTAGTTTATTTTTTGCAAAAACTATTGATGACAGATTCAGATTTTGCATCCCCGAATATGAAAATGGTCGACAAGATTTTATCACTTATAAATAGCGAAGCACTGCTACTGCCTCATTTGAAACGCGAATTTGATCTAACGACCACCTTATACCTAATCCAGTACATTTGTTACCTGCTGTCATCGAACGGGCACACTTTACCAAATCTCGATGATATTCAAAGCGAACGTAAGTTAATAGAATGGGGATGCATGTTGCTCGATGCTAATTATCAAAAGCTGCTTTTAACCAGTGATATTAATGTTAGCGAAACGTTAAATGCTTTTAAAGGTATCGTTAAGGAGCATTTGGATTGTATTAAAGAAATTAAGAGTGTGGCACCAATGTGTGAAAATATTGTTAAGAATCGAGTTGTGAATGTTAATCATTCTAACTTTAATTATTGTATAAAGAAGATGAAGTTGTTTTAGTCAGTTTCATAAATAAATATATCGAACCATAAATTCGTTTTATTTATAATTTTTTTAACAAGAAATATTCTTCTAATGACTTAGAAGCAAAATCTCGATGCATCTAATTCTCAAATTAAAAAAATAATAACTGCCAACTGATTAAACCATATAATTAATTTAATATGCATTTTGAAATTGAAATATTATTACAGATTAATTCTTTTCTTTTTTAAATAATTTTTTCAGTTAATTTATATTTACTAAACTCAATTAGTCCGATTGGTTAACCATTTTCCTGCGATTAGAATCAAAGGCCACTCTGATTTACGACGCCGGAACTTTTGAATTGCCCAAGTTTTCCCGCCTCGCCTGCCCAAGCCGTCCTTGACAATAAAGAGGATAGACGATAGTCTACTATACATGGGCCTCAACAATGCGTTTGTGTAATATTTATTTAACGTTTTCGCGCCGATTATGTCCAAACGAGCCCAGAAGGAGAACAAGAAACGTTCAGTGCTGATCGGTGCGGAGAAAATCGCGAAATTAGATCAAGACGTCGCCTTCAATGCCGTCGTCGGTGGCGTAAACGTCAAACGGTGGAACGAGCTGAAGTCGGCGTTCGCTTGCCCGACGAACGAGCAGTTCGTCTCGATCTTGTTGGATTTGGCCGAAACCGAACTTGGCAGGTAAATTATCCGCTCGAAATTAGCGGCCGAACGCTAGGGGATGTCGTTTTTTTATTGACCACTACGCACAGGTGACATGTTTGTAGGCGGAGCTTATTTGACAGATCAATAACAAAAGCACGTGTTTAGTTGTGTTTTGTTTACGTACGTACATTTGCAACCAGAACATATTGTGAAGCTCCATTTAAACTAACTTTAAAAGAAAAACTGATCGAAATTAATAACATTTATTGCTTACTAACACAAATAACCAAAAGGGTGAGTTAATTAAATTAAGTATTTCAATCTCTTCCTACATTCTACTTTTCACCGAAACGGAATATTGTCATCGAAAAGTTGTCATTAAATATAACCAACGTGTACTTTTTGGCTTTCTGGTAGTCGCCGCGACAGCGAAGAAGTTCCCCGTTGACGTTTCGCCGCTCATTACAGACGGCATCATCAGAACTTATGCCGTCTGTAATGCAGCGAAACATCAACGGAGAGTAATGTAATTCAAAGTGAAGCCCAACGTCGGCGTCTAAATGCGAGTTAAAAATAAAATATTGTGTAAAAGACAGGATTAACTATAATTTCTTACTGTTGGTATTTAGAAATTCTGTGATATTTTCTGAAAATATTGAGATGGTTTTGACTGATTCTATTGTTGAAAATAAAGCTTATTTGACATCTTGCGTCGGAGTTGATGGACTTGTATATGGGACAAAATTTCTTAAACACAACAAAACTATGGGTATTTACCCGGGTAAATGCCCGAAATAGGGGTATTTATAAAATGTATTAAAGGTAGGACTGTAGAACATATATTTTTATTATTATCTCAATGTTTTAACATTCCAAACCAACAATACATACTACGATACTACAAAATTATTCAACTGTATGTTATCGTAACTGAATAAGGATTGCACTACATGTGTTTTAATTTTAAAGTAATCTGAATATTACTTCCAAAATCTTTTCTACCTAAAACGCAACTTGTTCGTTTGCTTTCCCCTACGAATCTGATTCCTACAATTTTCGAACGAATTTTCATATTAAGAAGAAGGAATGAGCAGGAACAGGAAAGAGGAAAGATGATGAAGGAAAATGGACGAAGCCAGAACAAGAAGACACGAGAATAGAGGAACAAGGAAGACTGATAAAGACTGAAGGAAAAAATATCCAATTGAGGAAAAAGAAAGGTGTGGAAAGAAAAAGGAAGAAAGGAGATACGAGGAGAAAAGGAAAGAGCAAGGAATTAGAAGTAAAAAGAAAGAATAAAAGTAGGAAGTGCAATGTGAAAGAAGAAAAAAAAGTAGGTGGAACACGAGAGGAAGAGCCAACAATCTCTTAGGAATCATATGAATCACACTCTCATATAGCTCTACGATGCATGCGGTCTTCCAGAGTGGACAACGAAAGAAGGAAGTCGGAAAAGGAAGAAGGCAGAAGAAGAAGGAGACAACAAAGGAGAGAAGTGGCATTTCAAAGTGACGAAGAAAAACGAAGAGGAAACGAAAGATTAAACAGAAATACGAAGAGGAAAAGAAAGATTAAGCAGAAAAAGGAGCAAGCTTTTTCTGCTTAATCTTTCTTTTCCTCTTCGTTTTTCTGTTTAATCTTTCGAAGAGGATAGGAGGAAGAGCAATGATATAGATAATAGAAGAAGGTGGTGTGACGCCATAATTCAGGGTTTAAGGTTTAACAAATAAGTTTATTTGTCAACATCTTTATTGACATCTATGTTGACATATCATATTTGTCAATATCAATCTCGAGAAAGGAAGAAGAAGGAAGTAGGTGGGAGAAATCAACAGAGAAATATAAAATTTCAAAGCGGCAAAAAGCAAAGAGAAAAAGATTATAAGAAAGTAAAAGTAAAAAGACTGAAGGAGATAAGGAAAGAAGATAGAGGGAAAATCCAAAATTTCATCCCTTTTGGTGTTGTGCGAAGTCGAAGAATAGACGGGGTGCAGAAGTAGGAGGCAAATTGAAAATGGACAAGACTTCGATGTACGGTAGAAATGTAGAAAAACACAGAAGCACACCTTCTTTCGGTGCGCTTAGGGAAAGAACGGGAGAAAACAGAAGGAATGGAAAATAGACGGCATTGAAGAGCAGTTTTCTTAGAAATTAACATTCGATGGTTCGATATATATGATAATGTGGGCATACATTTTGAAAACTAAAAGAATAAAAAAAGTGAAAGGGAGCAGGAAGAAGAAAGAAGGGCAGAAAGGGAGAAAAGGAATAGAATGAAGAAGAATGTGAATGAACAATAAGATTTAATATTAACAAAATTAACAATAAGATTTAAGAAAAGGTAGAAAGGAGAAGTAGGAAGTAAATGAGATAGAATACTTATAAAAGAATGAGGAAATGAGCAAGAAAGAAGAAATAAATCGTAAGCAAAGGGAAAGGGGAGAATGCGGAAGGAAAAGAAAAGAAGGAAGAAATATACAATCCAAACAGTATTAACCGAATACAATGCGAACTAACAAACCACCAAGGTTTGACGAAGAAAAATAAAAGGAAGAAGGTAGAAGAAGTTTCGAGAAAGAAGGAATGTGGGAGAAGGGGGAAGAACGGCATGGGGTGGCAAAAGCGAAGCAAACGAAGCGAAGAGCAACGAAGCGAACGGAGTAACAACGCATCAAAATTTAGCTATAAGAAATAGAGGCAATGGTAGCATGAAGTGTGAAACTAAAAGAAAAACTTGGAAAAATTGATGAATAAAAGGAAAACTCGATGAATTGAAGGGAGAATAAAGAATGAAATAAGAAAAACGGAATAAGGAGGAAAGAAGAAGGAAGGGCGGACAAATGTGCAATATTCAGATGAACAAAGGTAAAAGGAACAAAGATAAGAATCCAGAAGAAGGGGAAAAATAGTGCATTAAATAATGAACGAAGGGCGAAAGACTGACGAACGAAATTCTTTGAAAAAGAAAGAAGAAACACGAAGACGGAGCAGAAATAGAGAAGAAAGAAAGAAAAAATGGTGGGAATACGGAATAAAGGACACAGAAAAGGAGAATGAAGAAAGGTAGAGCAAAGTAGAAAGAAGGTTGAAGTCGGGGTTAATAATAAACCAGAAGAAAGATGTGAAACGAAAGAAAGAAGTAGGAAAAAAGGGTACAGAGCAGGAAAGAAATGAAAGAATAAAAATGAAGATGAAAGCGGAGATAAAGAAGAAGGAGGAAAAGTAGGCATATAAATGCATTTCTCACCTAATCCGCTCTTCTTTTCATTTACCACCATACGCTAGAAACTATGAACAATGGGTTCGTCTTGCTTCAACATCCTATCAAGCACCTGCAGACAATTCGAAACCCTCTGCTGGAACGTTCCCCCGATCACCAGCTCCTTGTGGTTCTCCTGCATCTCGGCTACCAACCCAACTTCCCCTACAGCGCTCCATTGGACGACCAAAACCAGATAGCCATCTGTCTTGCGAACACGACGAAATACTTTAAACGAGGACACGTCTTCCTGGTGAGGACGTTCAGGTGTCGGGTGGACGCTAGCTAGATTTGGTTCGGGTTGGATTGAATTTGGTTGGGTTCGGTTTGGATTAAATTGTATTGGATTTGGTTCGGTTTGGTCTCGATTAGATTAGGTTCGGATTGAATTGTATTGGATTTGGTTGTTTTTGCATAAAATTTAGTTAGGCTTACTTCTTAGTTCTGGTTGGGTTTGGGTTTTTTTCATCAATCAGCTCTGTAGGGATGGGTTCCTCTACAAGAGTTGTACAGGAACCCATCCACATAGAGCTTATGAAGTATTATTATTATTATTATTATTCATCTAGGTGAATACAGAAATCAAATAAGGAGCACCGGAAAAGTACCAGGTCTAAAAAACTAATACATTTTATAAATACCCTCATTACCCGTCCTATCACTTACCATCCACTCCTACCACATCACTACTCCTAACCAATTATATAGACTTGTTTTGTCCAACACTCGATACATACAAAGATTAGCTCGTTTAATAGTACAAGATTCAGAAACATTTATGAAACAATAAATAAACACTAATAATTGTTGTTCATTGTTAAACAATAATAAAAAGAATGTATGTGCAAATAGGATAAATTTGGTTTGAGGAGAAGAGTGTGTCAACTGTAACAATTTTGATAGACATTGTTACAATTTTGATAGAATATAGGCTGAATATTTACAAAATCTTTATGTTTAAAATCAAATTTCATCAAGCATATATTTTTGCTCTTTAACACCTTTAACAGCTTTACCAGACATAGTCACCTACCTATCTTTACTGATGGCGGTCAGTTGACCGCTGGTTTCTCTTTACAGTATATAGACGCTATATAGACAGTATATACTATTTTGACGAAATGTTATTGAGGACTATTCTAGTATCAAACAACGTGTTTTTAGAATTACGGAGAATTAGTAACAAAAATAGACGCCAATTTAAAATACTGAAATCATACATTTACTGAATTGTAGGCAGCTTTGCAAGCATCTTGTTGTATAGGAAAAAGTCTCACAATACAAGAAATATAAGAATTATGCTGTTATGGTTCCATTCAGTTCAACTTGGAATTCATTTTTTTTTTTGTTAATATATGTTTCATTAACATAATAGGGTGGTCACAAGAAATCAATGTTCGAATTTTTTCTGACCCCCCGAATAATGTTCAATTATTAAAGTTGCGTTATAAAAAGGGAAACATTATAAAGAAAAGAAATTTTTATTATTTACAATTATCACATTAAGGTGGTAAGTGATGCCCTAGATAAGGTGGCTTTTGAAGAGTCAGGAAAAAAATTTCTACACTCAGATACAACTTGTAACAGAAACTGCCGTTGTTCTTCGTCTTTGGTTAAACAGAAATTGAAGGCTTGGATTAATTTTATTCCCCTTTCAACTGTGTCATTGACAACCTTAAAACCGTTCACTATGTGTTTTTTGCCTTCAAATAATGTTCATTTTCACACCATACATCGGGATCAAAATTTAAAAATTTTATATTAATTTCAAATCTCTTAAAAAATATATAGTTTGAGGAGAAACAAAAAAAATTGTTTTGTCCCATAAATGATCCACTTCTTTAAGACCTATTGTTGCTCTTCTATCATCATCAGCATCATCTTCCTCTTCAAAGGACTTTGATTTTACAGCCATGCTTATTTTGAAATTGCTTTTTTAAAGTATCATTGAAAAATGAAAATGTAACTGCAATGTGTCTGCAATCTCTATCAATTTTTCTGTAGTCAACAAAGGATTTTAATAATTGTAGGTCTTGGTTGGAGGCTAATCCTTTTTTTGTATTTTTTTGTAACCTGTCATTGGAGCACTGTCTGTTGATTACTGTATGATTTAGTTAACAAATAACAATTTTACATCTTATTATTTAATGTCTTTATTTCTAGAAACAAAGCAAACGGCATCAAATCTGCACCATCTCAAAATGGTTTATTATCCCCAAATATTAATTCGGGAAACGTCGATAAGCCTTCCCAACAAAACTTTCCCATTCAGGACAAAACCTCTGACATCGTCAATCAAATTGAAAACAATGAAAACATAGCCAACTACACCAACGATAACACTTATAATTTAACCCAGAATTCGATTGAAAAAGAAGAACTGCTCGAAATTCTTAAAGTAGAATTATGCGAAGAACAGTTGATGAAAGAAGCGGAGGCGTCCAAAAATGGCAAGTCACCGCAAAAACGAAACAAAAAGAAAGACGGCGAAAAAACAAAGAAAAAGATTAGTAGCAATAAATCCGAAAGCAAGAACAAAAAGAAAATAGATATCGATATAAGGAAAGCGCCAGAATTCAACGACGCTCAAGATTTAAAACAGGTAGCCACTAACGAGGAATTAAGCGATGTTGTATCGAACATTAAAAAAGAGACAAGTGAAGATCAAAATGATGGAAAACAGCCGATGTGTACAAAGTGTAATTCAAAACACGTTCAAATCGATTGTCCGTTCGATGTCCCTATTGCCGTATTGACCGATGCCATTTCTTATGAGGAATGGAGGCAAAAAAATGTAGCAGATCATACAATTGAATTTAAGGTTGACAATATGGAAATTGAGCAAACTGAAAATGATAGCAATAATGCACAATTGAACTTCAAACTGAGTTACAGTTGCATGTCTTTGCCAGAAAGCTTATATTTCAACGATACGAGTATGGATCATGGTCTAGGGGTATTTACTTCGCAGGACGTTCAACAGTTTACGCAACTGGGGCCTGTAAAAGGGAAAATTGTCAAAGAAGTTGACGTTCCTGAAGACAGCAATATGCGGGATTTATGGGAGATAACAACCAATGAGAAAAAACTGATTTATTTAAACACCGAAGATTTACATCAGACAAATTGGGTTAGATTTGTCCGACCAGCACCCACCAGGGAAATGAGAAATTTATGCGTAATATCAAAAGATGAAAAGCTGTACCTTTTTGCGGTTAAAGATATTAAGGAAGGCGAGGAATTGCTATATTGGCAAGACGTAGCGAATGTTTGCAGTAAGAAGAAGTTGGAAAAAACCAGTATGATGATAATTTACTACACTATTCTTTTGTTTTCTAATTAAATTTGTTATTTCAGACTGCGGTGGGTGTAACATGAATTTTGGTCACCCGATTTATTACCGTGTTCATTGCTCAATCTTCCACGACGTAAGGTATAGTTTGACTATTCGGAAATACCACTGCAAGATTTGTGGTGCAGCCATTCTGGGGAAAGAAAATATTATGAAACATGCTTCGGAATTGCATAACGGCCAAGGAGCTTACCAATGCCAATTTTGTAAGAAGGTAAATCATCTTATTCTAGCATAATATGCATCTTATTAAATTATTGTTTCTTGTTGCAGTTCTTTCTTCGTTTGAATTATCTGGAAATGCACAGGACGTACGGTTGTTCGGCTAATCCCCACAGATCGAGACCTCAATGCGATTCCTGTGGACGAAAATTTTGTCAGCCGCAAAAGCTTAAGGTTCACATCAAAAGGATGCATAGCGGTACGTTATCTGTAAATAAAATATATAAATCGTAATGTGGTAAATGATCTAAGTGAACTAAGCACATTCCAATATAATACCAGAAACAGCACGGCAGAAATACCACAAGAAATAACAATTTAACAAAAGCCAAAACAAGAGTCTCTTGAAATCTTATTTATTTTATTACGGACATTTTGATGACTGTTTTTAATTTCAATATCATCACTAGAGCAAACAGCCCATTAGATTTTCATCGTCAATTTCATACAATACATTCAACTCAGACATGTTACAAGGATTATTTCTAGTTTTTATTAAATTCAAATATACAGGTTGTCCCACCGGGAACCGCTGCAATCGATTATGGAAAAATTATAGTTAGGAGAAATCTGAAAATTTGGCAACATACTTATATCGTTGGGGGCCACACGACTAAAATATTTTCAAGATGGCGGTACCTCCGGTTATACCGGAAGTAGGTGCTAACTTGCTTATTTTAAATGGAACACTGTATTTTATTACATTTTTGGATTCCGCGCAAGATTCTAGACAGATTTCGTGTATCATGTCTTATACCTAAATCTAAGTGTTTTTGACATATTCAATTTTTTATGTTAATAATGACGTTTGCAGGCCCTAAAATAATTATCAATTTCTCCTATAAGGAATCCTTTATTATTTAATTTGGGTTGGTTTCCTTGTTGAAAAGGACCTACTTTAATAGATTTTGTATAAAATTTTGATAACTATTAGTTAGATAACAGGGTGTTCAAAAAATAAGATTAAATATGAAATTGAGAAATCTGCTAAAAATCTATATTTTCAAATGGAAACCCCCAAATTTTATAATTTTATCTTATTTAGTATTAAAAATAAGGGTAAGTTTGTGTAAGGTTGTCTACTCCGAAAATTTGTAGTTTTCGAAATATTGCCAATTTAATATTTTTATATGGCGATTTTTCTGCGGATTTTAAGTTCAGTTACTCTTAGTCGGCTATGACGGCGTGGAAAACAATCGAACGCTAAATA
>JAWQRJ010001837.1:0-14825 GCA_033557515.1 Diorygopyx duplodentatus | reverse complement strand
GCGCGCCTCCCCACTATGACGCTATGGGCGTCTTATAGAAGGGACATGCGCGTGGCTATGGTACCGACTTCAATCCTCTTGGTGTATAACTAACATCCATACGGATGGACCAATGGCCAAAAATGGTACCATTAGTCTTAGAATACCATAATTCGTCCAGATATGTCGAAATCTCACCATCGAAATTTTGGACCTAATGCATAACTTTCTCTTTATATGAGAGAAAGTAGAGATAAGAGACCAAGAAAACTTTTTGTTACACTTGTGAATATTCAAAGAGTGAATAAGGTCGACTATTGCTCCGATAGGTGCTGTGATGCGTCCGTATCTCACCAGTGGTCTTCTGTTTCGTACCAAAACGCTAAATGTAAGAAACAACCAGTTGGTTTACATACATTTAGAAATATTCTAAAAATTATTGGTACTTTTCTAAAACTTCAAGCTCCATTGCAGATGGAAAAGTCATAATTATGCAGAACGTTGTATTGAAAACTCCACCGAAAAGATACAAAAAGCAATATATTCAATACTGAATATATAACTTCAATAAAAAGGCTTTTTCCACTTTTACAGCCGTATTCAGTACCCTATTTTAACGTCGCTTTTAACTAAGAGCGCTTCTAACGCTAAAAGCGCTTTTAGGCAATTTCGTATTCACGACAAATTTTTATACTTCTTTTAGTTAAAAAACACCTCTAGTGAAATGACATTTGGCAACATAGCCGATCACATTTGGCAACATAGCCGATCGTAGCGTCGTCACCACGGTAACCTATAATGATGCCTGGTAATACATAAACGTTTATGTATGTAGAAATAGGTAAGAAAATACCTTAGCAAATATATTGTTATCATTTCTTCCGGTAAGCAACATTTTTCATGTATAGCTTCTTCATATCTTGTTTTGTCGAATTTTAGGGACGTGTTTACAATACTACCGAAAGAACAGGTTAAAATTTACCAAATTAACGTCAGATTAAACGTCAAATTTAGGAAAATTTGACTGTAAAAGTTAAAATTGGGCCCCAACCTAGAATGACCAAATTGATAATAATAATAATAATTTGTTGCATCAAAACAAGTGGGTACGTTTCAATTTTTTTTAAAGTAACACAAAGATAATACAGCGACAGAACTAAAAAAAAAAATTTAAGCGCCACAGCCAACTTATTCCCATTATGGATATATTTTGAATACATTAAGTTAATGACAATCGCATTACTAAATTAGAACCAAATTCCAAACAAACTCAAGTGTTGTGTTATGTGAACTTTCAGTGCAAATTTTGTCCACAAACTGCAAGAAGTTACCATCTACACATAGCGTACGCCCGGCGTCAATCATCAACACGCCTCAGAATCATAGATAATCTTAGCGACTGAAATCGCTAGAGAAAATGCGCATTTGAATTGTATTATATTAAAAATTAATAAACTTGCATAAGGAATCAGAAGGACAGTATTTTATTGTTAATTTATATTGCGAACCTTTTCGGAAATTTACGTCTCATTTTAAACAGTTATCATTCAAGGTTTAATTGTATATAATCTGGACAATTTTTTTATACAAAAATGGCGCATGGCAGATAATGTGCTAGTACATGAATAATGTTTGAAAAGGATCGGTGAACTTTTAACAAAATTGTCTCTAAAAATAATTCGAAATAAAAAATACCAAAAGAACAGAATAAGAATGTAAGATTTTCTGAAATGTGTAATCAGCAGTAAGTTATAAATATTATTTATAACTTTTTTCATTTGTATTTGTAGTTGACTATATGGCGAGTAGTTGAGTTGATGTTTGTTATATAAGATGATAAATTTTTTCAACAGTGTCTTCTTAATTTACTTTTACATTGTGATAAAACCAAAATGTAAAATTTAAATTACATATAATTGTGCTGTGGGTAGATTTTTCAGATAACACAGCTAAACAGTGGTTCTGTTTTATGAAGTTTTACACCTGTAAAGGACCCAAGAGGAAGTTCACCATTTTCAGGTCTACACATATAACCCAGTTATGTTCTGAGTACTTTATTTTCTCCATTACTAAGAAAATCCTAGGGTATTCTTCTTTAACTTTGTGTGTTCTTCTTTGTATGTTGAATGTGCAATAGGCAAAGAACCCAGTTTATTCCTTCAGAAGTTCTGATGCTATTGTTGACAGTTCGAGATATCTGATCAAGTCATCTAGGTAGGATTCAGTGGTCTAGGTTCGCCGGGGCAGTAAAGGTCGCTATCTTTATCATCATCACTAATTTCTGGGTGTTCCTCAGATGTACTTGGTTAAGAACGTTCCTGGGAGGTACTGGGTTGTGACTGTGGTATCAACTCATCACTAGAACTCATAACAGGTTTAATAGCAGAGTTTAAGTTGGGATAAATCCATTTGGGACGATCTTTGCGATTAATTCCTGTAATATTCGCAAGGCAAAAATAACAGTCATCATGATGGTTTAATGGTTCACGCCAAATCATTGGAGTTTTGTACCTAAAAGTAGGTCTTTTCTTATTTGCTTATAAACGCAAAGACTCCACACAGCTTCTACACAACAAATTTGGAATCCAGGGCTTGATATTTGGTTCTATTGGTTGCCCAAAGTAGTCCATGTACTTGGCTAGTTTTACAAAGTCCGAAACATTCAAGCAACATTCTTTAAACGTATACTCGCCACAAATAAAACCAAAACTGTTAGGTTTGTTTACAAAAGTTCTTCTTGATGACGACATCACGATAGATCGCTTGAATCTGGTTAATTACTACACCGTTCGTAACAATTGTCTACTAAGAAGTGAATTTCTAGGGGATAGCTGTATCTCAACATCTAGAGCTGCTAGATAAAATGTGAAGGTAGATTCACACGAAATCAGCAACGTCAAATTAGTACAAAAAAAAGACAGTTGGAAAACTTCCTGAAACAGAAAAAAAATGCGATTTTGTTTACTAGTGTAATAAATGTAACCCTTTTAAATTACGTAATATAGTGCCGAACAACGAGGCAATATATATTTTTCTATCGAAGTAAATCCAATATAAAACTCAACCTCAATGCAAACCGCGCCTGCCCAGTTCCCGCTTTAAAGGGATAAAGGGGACCGCACTCTAACACGACTTAAGATAAGTTTCAGGCTTTTTTTTAGTTCCTTTCAGTGAAATACAATTATATCATATTTTTTCGACTAGTTCTAAATAAACTCCAAACTAACGAAAAACCTCAACATTTTGAAATCACTGCTGCTGATTTGTTTATTTTTCTTTATTTACCTGATTAACGAAATGTACGATTTTGAAAACTATTTTTTTTTCTTCTTAACAATTTAATCGTTTGCTTTGCGAGTTTTAATTTTGCAGTAAATATCCTGAACAATGTGAGGAAATGTTTGAAAATGTGAAAAAAAATAGGTCTGCCTATGGATGCTACAGATATCCATTGTCCGTTGCTTATTTCGGATACCGCCGTTGCTTATTAAATTATGAATACCTGTGATCCATCAGAGACCAATACGTTAACAACAAGAGTAACCAACATGTTAACTAATTTTGTCTCCAAGACCACAGACAGAAGTAAAAAAATTGCATTAGAAAAAAAACATTAGTAGTTCCTTGTAAAAAGTTTCAAATTTACCAATATAATCAGTACTCATAAAAGATATCATAAGTTACAACAACGTTTATCATAAATTGTGACCCATTAGGTGGGTTACCCATTCCTCTCATCTTGCCCTATTTTGCTGGGCTATCAGGCTCCTTTTCAGTTTCAGTAAAGTTTTATCTATTGCGGGAATATCCCAGTCGGAATGTTTTGCAACTTCCACTCGGTTCATTTTTTCTCGTGGATATCTGTGTTTGTTCACGTCGGTCGTCATCGATTTTGGATGAAAATTGAAAGAGGCGCCGCTTTAAACTTTATAGGGGCATAAATCCACTTATGTGCGACGAATGGGTTCCATAAAAGTATGACATTTTGCAGCGAATCTTCGAATATGTATTAGAATATATCATTCTTAGCGTAAACTGTGACTTATTTTTGGGATTTTGGAAAAGAAATGTTATGGATTTAATTTTAGATGTATTGATATGTTTTACGTTTGATTGCACCGAGATTCTAAAAATAACAAAAACTCACCTATCCACTAACACTTAATACTATAATATAAAACATTGCTAATAACATTACTAATGTATTGTTATTTACATTTGTACATTAATGTTTGATATAATGCTTCAATTTACAATGCTTTCCACTAGATAAATTTACAACTACTACTACTTTTCTGTGGCATAGAAAATTCCATTCATACTTTGCACTACTTATTGCAGTAAAATGCACAGAATGAGGAATTCACTGCGAACTATTCATCCCTCGGTAAGAAATAGAATTTATTAGCCCTTTCTACAGAGAAATTTCGACAACAACGCGGTAAACTTTTCCAACTAACAGAAATAAACAACTGCGCACTCAACCTGTTCTTACTCTACCTTTTTTTGTACGCTTGCCTATCTTGTAAACTTTCTTTACGTCATCGTTCTTTTCTCAGCGTTTATTTTTGAAAACGTCCGTCTTACTAAAGTGACCAATCATTGGTTTGAAAGGATATGTGGTTGGATATGAATGTTTGTTAAAACTTCTGGTGTATCTGAATTGCTATTTAACTTACTTTTGGTTTAGCATCTATTGATGTTATAAAAATCTGCTTTGGATTGAACTAAAAATGCTTTGTATTGACCACACCAAATATGTATTTCGTGGATACCGCTCTCTGGTAATGAATAAAATGCAACCGTGACTTGGTGGGATTCATTACCAGAGAGTTTTTCTTGGTCCAATTTTGGATTTCACCCAGGTCAACAGGGATGCTTTTTTCTCCGGGACAAAGATTATCATCACCACGTGGTTCACACTGTCAAATGCTTTCGACATATCAAGAAGATCAAGTGCTACCGCATGTTTGGTCTCTCTTTTTGAAGCCACAGGGACAAACACGTGTATTATTTTTTATACATTTGACTGTTAAATCGTAATTTAAAACTCATTAAAATGAAAGACGGCAAATTCAAGTTGGAGGAAATTTTACTTACGTAGTCTCCTACACAGTTAAGTGACGATGGAAGCGATGTTAACTCCCCGTACTTGCATAAACTCCATAAACTTAACGAGACAGAACGTAGTACATGCAATACGTTTCATCTAAAGTTTATAGCTTTTCTGCTTCCTCCCCACCATGCTTTTGTCTTAGATTGTACGGTCTTTAAAGCTAAACGATCGATCTACCCCTTTGTTCGTAATGTCTCGGGTGTACTCCTATCTGTATGTCCGATGTCTTCGTTTTTATGGTCTGTCATTAAAACCGAAGGTCACAGTAGGAGATTCGACCTTATTTGAAACTTAACAATTTCATTATACGATTATTCCTTACTGTCAGCGTTCTTATAGTTTTGCATTATTCACCATTCAACCCAATTTGTAGAGTCTTTCAGTCTCCACGCTGGGAAAAGATTTAGCGACTCCCCGGCTTCCCATTCCCCGCTGGCTGGTCCACTTAACTGTCGGATGCGGAATCGGATAATAACTTTTCCGAAGTGATCTGTGAAATTGAATTAGCAAGTCCGTCCGATCATATTACTCTGTAGAACTTATCGAACTTCGTCTATTTACGTTTGAGTAACTTTGCATGCAAACGCTGTTTGTTTTCGTGACCTACTTGTAGGAATCATTCCGGTTTGTGTAATTTTTTTATCAGGTGTTGTAGGCACTTTTTAAATTTTAGTATAGTCGATATGTCAATTATTTTGTATACAAATGCTCCTAAGAATTCAAGCTAAGGTGTTGTCATTTAAGTTTTGCACCAAAAGAGATATAAATTAAAAATACACCCTTTTATCTACCTTAACTGTGAACTAATATCGCGACGTTTAGAATTACTGTTATTTCCAGAGTAGGCAGTTGTTTGTATTCCACATGATAAAATAAAAAACCCTCATATTTTTATAACGGAATACAATTGACAAAGATGATAAAAATGAATTTAGAACGGAAGAATTGTGGCTTTCTTGATACAACAGATCTTGTTTTCAGAAGTATCTTCATCTGTCACTTCATTCTGCCATTCTCTCCACTATTCCTATCGTCACAAATATTCCATATATCAGTATTGTTATTATTCCTTCCGCTTCCAAGCCTTGAAATTTACCTCAAAACTGTCCGAGTACTGTCCGAGATCTACATTCGAAAACGTCAAGCGCTGAAAGTTATTGCCTTTTTTAACCCTAAGTCATAAAATAGAGAACAATAGCGGAGGAAGAGTTAACTAGAAAAAAAGGCTATGTACCTCTATAAACTATTCCTCGGTAGTTCAAACAAATGGCTGTTAAAATTCCCAATTTGCCCAATTCCCAAACTCGCGATTTATTACACTGAAATGTTTCTTAAAATGACGTTCCAAAGATGGCACTCAAAGATTCACTTTAAATAAAAGTGGCACGTTTAAATAAAACGCTTTGAAGCATTCTAGTACATACTTTTACTTGAATTCCGTAGCTAAAGTTATCCGTATATTCACGATTCAACAATTTTTAAATTTACTTTCATTGCATCAAATGTATTCCAGTATTTTCCAGATGCACTGGACTTTATTTTTATCTTCCAGTTTAAGTTCATTTTTGTTTCACCACTATCAACGACCGTTGATAAGAAGAAGTAAATTTTTTTTACCAGTCTGTCTGCCTTCTATCTCCTTCCTAAAATTACTATTTTGATTCTTCTTGTCAAAACCACTAAATGCGATGAAAGGATATTACCCCATTCAAAATCAGCATTGCTTCACTTTAGTACATTAAACATCCTTTATTAATTCCAATAATTATACAACCCTAGTCTTCGCTTCTTTCCTGGGCCATCTTCAAACTATTAACTGATGGTGCCAGCTGATCACCGAAAATCAGAACAGACGGACAGATTTAATCAGCAAATCTATTTTACGACCTTTTTCCACTTCGTGTATGATCTTTATGCTTTGGTAGTTAATTTTGTGTCTGATTTGTAAATCATGTTTATATAAAATTGAACTAGGTTTTGAATTATGTTCTTGAATTTGTTTAATGAATTTACGCCCTGTTTCATCTATGTATGTGCCGACGCAATTATTACACTGACGGAATAGATTCCGATTTTTTCTATGGTAGGAATTTTGTTTTTGTAGTCTGATAGTGTATTGAAAAGTTTACTATTAGTTTTAAAAGCAGGGGTTACTATATTTAACATTAATATTGGTTGATTTTAAGTTAATAGTATTGTAGGATAAATGTTTATAAATTTTTCTGTTGTTAAAAGTTGTTTGATTTATCAACAAAGAGAAAACTTAACCTAAGATACATGTGGCCTTAGAGGTGGGATTAACATGGGGTTACTACAACGTTTGTTATGGCTAAATATTATAAAATTAATTATATCCCCTTGGTAATCCCTTATGATCCATCACAGCCTTTTTCTCATAAAGCGCAACTCCTGTTTTAAAACTAACTGTTTTAATAACTCCTGTTTTAAAAATAACAGTATACTTTTCAATAGACTATCAAATTACAAAAATAAAATTCCTACCATAGAAAAGAACGGTATGTATTTGGTCAGTCGTAATAATTGTGAAGGCACATACATAGGTCAAACAGGGCGTAAATTAATTAAATGAATTCAAGGACATAATTCAACTTTACAAACACATCATTTAAAAACCGGATACAAAATTGACTACCAAAGCATAAAAATCATACACGAAGTGGATAAAGATAATTAAAAATGGGTTTGTTGGAACAACCGATTTATTCCATATTATTTTAAATATAAATTTTCCGTTATTCGATCATCTGTCGCTTACACATATTTTTACAAATGTTTATTTATTTTTAAATTCGACTTAGTCTATATAAGTCATTGTAATTCATATTTTACCGTTTGTTGGTCTGCACCTACTTTTGTGGACATGTGCAATTTGTGACCATAAGTGGTTACATAACTTTAACATTACAAATTTTTTATACGCCCAAATTCTTTTCTAGATGAAGACTGATAAAAATAATAATAATTCCTAGATAATGATCCTAGATCGAAACCAGTATCTTAATAAATTTAAAAAATTAAGCAAATAAAAGAAATTTTAAAACCTTTCATTAATATCTGTATTTACAAGATGCATCGCTCAAATGTCCCCGTAGCGCCCTTAAATGTATGTAGAAAATGTTAGTGACAACTATTTGTTTGTTCGTGACTATTTGTTCGTAACAACTATTGATTTCAATGACAACTATTGGTAGAATCTTGGATGCTAATGTCAATGGAAGTCAAGTTTGTCTTTTTTGATAACTGGAGGAAGAAAATGTAACATGCGAAGTACAATGTGAACTTCACCCGACCGGTAATTTCAAGGTCTCTTTAATACTGTTTGTGACAATCTGTAATTTAAAATCAGTTGGATAGTTGGATTTAACCGGCTCATAATTAATGATTTTGGCGCATAATTTACAAACTTTTCACTACGTGAAAACTTTGCTCCGACTTCTGCTCTTACAATCTTGACTTGGCACGTGCGTACGTGGTTGCGGAAATCCTATAAACACTTTTATAAATGAAACGAGTGCTCCCAACGAAATGTTGCACACGAAGTATACACACAAACACACACATACATACATTTCTGGCTCCGGGTAACAGTAAATCCTTGTTTCTGAAGGTAACCGTGGACGTGCAGAAAATGGAAGTTTCTTTGCGGAGCTCTGTGGTGTAATAAGGGAACAACGTGGGAAAAATAGGACAAAAGTGTCACTGGAATACGCACGATTGAGTCGGGATAATTATTCCGCAGCTGGAGGGTTCGTCGCCAGAGAGCTTTTTTAATTGTCTAGAAAGGAACAGTACAAGGTCAGAACTAGTTAGCGTCAAACCCTAAGGGTGAGGTTCCATTTTTTACCGGGACTTTATTACTAATTATAATTTTGAAAACATGCCCAGGAATGCCTTTTATTTCGTGTTGTAGTTACTGTTAGCTTTATATTATTTTTATAGTACCTTCATACATTACATTACCCTTTTGTTTCCCTCCCAGATCAATGTAGCTAATGAATAATTAGTCTCCTTAACAATTTATTATAATAACATAAAACTATTATAATAATTAGTCCAAATAAAACTATGCTTGAAACATCTTTTCCCTTTTGTGAAGTAGGATTCTCTTTAGGGCGTATGAATGAGGCAGTTATATATCGCAGTCGTAAGTTATCCAAAATTTTCATTAAAGCAACGTTCAACCTTCACATTTTTGTATTGCTTTGCATAACTCGTGTTATAATGGGTAGGTATACACATCTCTGTCTCATATATCATTTCTTTTTTATTTATGACTATTTTTACAACACCAAAACTTGAATTTTTCAACACTCAGTATGTCAACAAGAATAAAAAATTGTTCAATAATTATACAGTAAAGTGTAATATAATCGATAGCAATAGGATTTCTGCTATTTTAGATTGATTGAAAAATTTAGTACTCTCGTCTTGGATTATATCTTTATCATTATTACTTGGACAAAAGAATGAATTAGGGGAGTGTTAATGAGCTAATTATTTACTACATATATCATATTGCAGTTTAAATAATATAATGCTCCACCATTCGCAAATTTTGTATGAAAATCTAAGTTGCATGTTAAGGGCTGTTTGATTTGTTAGTAGTGTTGGAACTAGAAATTTTCATGTAGTTTGCCCGAAATCGTCATTTTCAATTCAATTTTTTTAAATGGATAACCTTGTATTTTATGGTGAGTGGTCAAAGCATTTAATTTGAAACAACAGTCTCCCTTTATCTTCATCTGCTTGTAAAGAATCACTTTCACTTATGTCCCTTCACGAGCATAGAAGCTGGCTACGATTTTCTTCAATGGGATTTTCACCCATCTTCTTGGTGGTAAGGTATTATTAAAAACGAACCGGAGGGTTGTTTTTAATAATGCCTTACCTCCAGAAGGAGGTCGGTTCTAACTGGGAAATTTCCGGTTTAGTTTTGCGTTGAAAGTTAATCGAATATGATTTTGAAATAGATAAATGGATTTTATTAAAACAACAATTCGGTCAAAAATCTTTTAATCTAGATTCTTGTAGTATCCACTAAAATTTACAAAACCTAAAACTAGCAACTTATTGAAACTATTAAAAAAAAATTAATTGTGCAATGAATAAACAAAAAACATTGTTTTAATGAAATCAATTAGTTTTAATTTATTCCGAGCCTTCCCTTAGCTTTACAACTCACATAACTGAAATCGAAATTCCTCAGTTAAAGACAATCTCTTTCTCCTAGAGTAAGGAAATTTTAAAAACAAATCGGCAAGGTGAAAATCATAAAAGGACAGAGGTGTCTAGTTTCATCTATGAAGAAACGCGATTTAAAAAAGAAATATTTATTTATTTTTTAAATCACGTTTCTTCATATATGGGACTTTTCAAAAACTGGCGCAGATAAAATAAATTGTTTGGCACCGAATTAAGGGAAATTCAATACTAGGGTTCGATTCAATAATTTAAAAAAAGGAATTGAAGATAACATAATAACAATAATAACAACAATTTTGGGCATCCTATATAGAAATTTCTAGTTCCAATACTACTCACAAACAAAACGACTTTGCGAAGACATCACTAAAAGTTTTACAAGAATCTGCAAATGAAGGTGCAGATATTGAAGTTTAAATGAACCATTAATATTGGTAAAAAATAATCATCGCGAAATTTGAGAGTTTGAGTTTTCTATTTAAAAAAAGAAACCTCCATGTACCAGGCTTTTTGAGACACTTTTTCGAGTTCTTAGACCTTCACTGAAATTGCTATATCTTAAAAACGATAACGTATTTTAGAATTGTGGAAAAAAATCTGAAAAGCTGATCAAATTTCCTACAAAATAGTGCCTCTTACTGTTCATACGGAAAAATTGTTAAAAACCCAGGAATATTTCGTGTTCAAATCGTAATAAGACACCTAAGATGAAGGTTTATTGCAAATTTTATACTCTTTTCAAAACTTTTTACGGATTTTTAAAAAAATGCCTAATTGTACCGAAACTAACGCAACGCTGGTCAACGTTACATTAGTTTCGGTAGGACGCTCACAATAAATTTTCAAATATTTATAAATAAAGATACATGTTCGAGTAAACTTGCTTGTATCTGTTTCGACCAATAATTTGTTGGTTGTGCAAATTTGAGAGACATCGCAGATGTTCGATAGTTTACGTTCAGTATGTATACCATTTCAAAATAAATACTATAGTGTTGATATTTTGCATTACAATAATAATGGGATATTGTAATGCAAAATATCAACACTTATTGCAAATCTTCTCATTCGATCCTCAATAGCTGAGCTCCAATCATTACGATAGTACTGTAAAAACTGCCTTAGGATGCATATAAGATAACAGTTCACTTGGTGGCACTGAAGAATCAAATATTTGTGGATTCGGTAGTGACAACGTCAACAATTTCATGCAATACCTTGGTTTTACGGTACATATACTATTATTTACATTTTTACTAATATGTTAATGACTTAAATAATTTTACAATAATAATTAAAATCACAAGGGAAACTATATTTGGTTTGTACAAAATTGTGCGTAAACATGAAACTGTCACTGAAGAAGTATATTAGTAATACAATATAATAATAATAAAAATAAAAATGCTAAAAATGCCTAGTTTACTGTCTAAGTTACTTTATGTCAATCCACTTGCTCGGTCCATTCCTTCTGGAAGTAGGTATAATTATTTAATTAATTGTCTTACTTCCAGCAAATGGAGCTACCACAACATCAATATGTTCAGCCCGCAATTTCTTATAGTAATCACTGTTTATAATCCAATTAGTAATTAAATCAGTTTAGAATATTCCAAAACACTTAATAGATTTCAAAATCAATTGAAACGTTAATAAGCACCCAGAACGACAGTTGTTTTCCCTACAGCACCCATATTGGATGAGATTCAGGTTAGAGCGTTGAAGAGTGCCTAATAACGCGCACTTTTTAACAGTACGGTTTATTTCGAAATATCAGACACCTAAAGCAATGAAATAAAACATAACTAACAATACATGTAGCTTTTTCGCGTTGTATAACAAATTTTTGAGGTTTTCAAAATATTACACTTCATCCATTCCATTTTCGCTTTTGACATTTTAAATGTTTGCAAGCGTGGTGAGCGTGAGCGTTGCGAGTATTATCTGGCTCGCACCCCTTATCTACTCTACTAACCGTGGGTGACAATAACTCTGCCTGAACGGGAACTGTCAATTATTTTTAAGAAAATAATGTAAATTGAAGCAGAAACAGTTCCAACTGATCTGAGACTGTTCTCCTAAAAAACAAGTTCTTCATCAGATCGGCGGCAACGAACTAAAAATAGGGACTGTAAAGAGTCACACACAGGTTACTCAGTTCAATGATTCCTTCAAAAAATGCTTCCTGTGGTATGAATACGCTTATAATAAACTTCTGTAATTATTACCTCTAAAACCAAAGCATCTTTCAAAATCCTTAAACAGTTTTGAAAAGAGAATAAAATTTGCAATAAAACTGCATATACGAAATAATCTGTGTTTGTTACAAGCAACATCTGAGATTCGTTGAATATTAGTGAAACACTACATAAGATGCATAATAGCATCGAAACTTTAACTGAAAATGTGCTCCAACAAGTTAAGCAGCGCTCAAGATTTAGCTTATTTTGCTGCTAAATTGACCATTTAATTTTTTCATCGATTATATAACGTATAGGCGTAACTTATTTATGATGCTGCAATTGATAAAATCGCGATAAACCGATGCATTGAATTTTAGTTACTATGAACAGTGATGCTGAATGCTGAGCGTTTACGATTCATCACTCCATTTGACGGTAACATGAATTGGTTGATGGACTGTGTACATCGAATACCGTTCAAATCGAATTAGACGCTACAGAATTATAGATGACAGCTTCCACACGTTGCGGTTGAATCGTTTTCAACTCGAATTCAGCTCATATCCACGAATGTTTATAAATACCTGATCGCAGGTTAATACATTTTATTGGTCGGATTGGTAACAATGGAACCGGTGTTCTTTATTCGATCTATTAAAACTTTTCTTTATAGAGAAGTTGTGAAGTTTAAATATTCACTGCTGCCATTACCACTACATTTTAAGCAATGTAAACAGGGCGGTCAATTATATTTTTCGAATATCGATGTACAAACTTTAGGTAACTTAGTAAAAGAATAAAAAAAATAAAAAAATATGCTCAATGTCGTTGTCAAAAAGTTCTTTCCATTGCATCAATACACTAATTCTAACTAATGGAAAAGCAGCAACTAAGTTGTTAATTTCCAATCCAGGTTTTCAATTAAGAATTGTAATAAACCATAAAAATTCAAGATTTTTCAAGTGTCTTTCGAACTTCATTATGAAGCCATAAAGGCACAGATTAAGTATAGTAAATCTAAATCATCTACACATACGTTTTTAATGAGCCTATAGAAAAGTAAGAATATAAGAAGACGTCACGTTCGCTAAGTTATAAAGAGTGTGTACATTCAAGTGTACATTCAACTTCTATTTGCTCATCTTTTGTGGTACCTTCACACAAACTTTACGAGCTCACAGCTCTTTCAGGAAGCCTACATATACCTTTGTGCAAATACACTGAAAGCATCCAACACTAAACATCAAACGTGTACACGAAAGAGGTCGCAGAATTCATAAGCCTTTTAATTTGTTATTTAATTTAATGTAATAAAACACCACCGCGTTATTGCAAGTTCGTTAGAGGGCATTGCAGTTCGCACAGTATGACATTAAAAGTTTTAATTAAGTAGGTACAACGTATCTCTACCCACCGTTTTATTACCTTTTACATTTTATGGTACTTGAATTATCACGTTGTAGCTAGGTTAATAGCAACTGCTCGCAGCGTATAATACTCATGATGGAATGACATTTTGGTCATTCTAGTTGACCTTTTGGTTAATAGTTGCAAAAAGTGGCAAAGCGACAGAGTGCTGCGTATTGCTAAGTCGGAGTCAACTATTGTATATAGTGTTTTAATGAGAGTAATTGGCCTTTTAAATAAAGTAAAATAAGTTATGTGATTTTATAGGCTAGTGCACCTCGATTGAATATTGGGTCATTTAGCAGTAAAGCGTTCGCGATGCAAAAGTGCGAAAAATGCGCATTTAGCTCCCTCTGGAGTGAGTATACGCCTCTCTGGACTCCGGTTACACTAATGTCGTAAAAGGAAACTTCTGTACCCACCGTGTGGCCGTTGTACGCTCACTGCCCTTAATTGCTTTAGTGCACTTTTCTATCCACCGTAACCATGCCACTACGTAACGGCGGTAACCGCCCTGTCAAGGCAAACCCAATCCGTTTCCCGCAAAAAACACTTTGATTAATTGAACACCGCACAGGCAATGGAAATTTGCTTATTCTGTGTTTGGGCGCGTAAAACTGAATACAATAGTACGCTGTTGCGCACCCTGGTGGTGAAGTTTACGCGGATTTGATAAATCTACGTCTGCTCATACACGATTACTGAATATGGGAAAAAGGGAATGAATGCGGTTATGGCATATTTAATTAGAAGCTTTATAAAAATATGTTACTATAACCATGTTCGCCGTAATTTATAAATGAGAAATATAAAATTGTCGTCGGTCAGAAGGTAGTTTTGGCTGACTAGATACTAACCTTGAATTCAAAAAAATAACCTTTACATTATAAATTATTAAGGCAATCTATACCGGGAAT
>JAWQRJ010001836.1:0-14826 GCA_033557515.1 Diorygopyx duplodentatus | reverse complement strand
TTTAAAATGTATTGAAGTAAAAAACAATATTTTGTACAGGATGTGCCAAAAAGTATGGCAGCAAACAATTACCTTTTTTTAAATAGAACACCCGGTATATTACTCGATATTTCAATTCCTCTCAAAATTTTATTAATAATTTGTATAAAACACCATATACCTAAATTTTACCGTTTTCGAGATATCGAATTTTAAACAATATTTTACGAGGCTCATGACATACTTAGAAGACATCATGCAGTCCTTTTCTGATACTAAAATAGCAGAGTTAATTTATAAGTGATGCTACGATGGCTCGCAACAACCACGATTTATGCAAAAATCGAAATTCACGATGTTTCTGACTCTGATGCGAATATATTCCAGTCGTCATTTGTTCCATTAAGTTTGACTTGTTCACGTACGAAGAAGGTACTGTGGCAAAAGCCATAGCTATCTTCACCCCGGTTTTGCAGACCAATGAAGATACGATTTATTGCTAAATTAAAGGAGGTGACAAATAAAGAAATATCATATTTTGAAGGTCAAATTGCTACTCTCCAGAATACAAAGATTCAGAATGAAGCATAGGTGTCTTCCGCGATTACTGCGAATGACCTTATTTTGGTAATAGGTCTGTCTGAAAACAATATCGTGTGGAGAGGGACGTATATTCATACTGTAGTTGATTAAATACTTGTTACAACACAATATTTATATTACACTATTATCAAACGAACAATCTGAACGTGTGGTTTCAATATATTCTGTTTCCTTATATAACTTATTGATATTGTTCAACATTCCAGCTAGTATATCATCTAAATCTCTTCGGGCATTTATAATGTGTTTTGCTCCTAACAAACACAACTGAAGTCTATTTTCCAAAGATAATATAGTCAAAATGAATCCTATAAATAATCCGATTAAGCTTCGAATTAGAAAAACGCATACAACAAAAAATACCTGCATTCACCGCGTCAGATACGAAGAACGATGCACTTTCGACTGCATATCGATCAATTGCAGCTGCGTTTAGACCAACCACATTGCTAAGTCCTACTTCAACGTAACCGGCTGCCTTTGGTAAAATATGTGCTGCAAATGGCGCTAGAAGGTGGATTATTTTCGAATGTAAGACCATCATCTGCAAATAAGTTGGCATTACAGAGTTCACGCTGTTTGACGTTACGAACAGTAAGGTTCGCTGCAGCCTTTACTTCTTGTAGCTGGGTGCAGCATTCTTGAATCACGTTCGTTAAAGTTTTCGTGCCAATATCTTGAGGTGCCTTCATGGTGAAACAAACGGCCTTATTCGATAATCTATCGTAATCGAATTTGCCGGTTAACATATCGTTAGTTTCATAATCTTTCGGTCGGTACGTATTCGCAAGCATTGAGAATTTCATATTTTTACCTTGCTAAAATAATAGAAATCAACTTTTACATTTCTTCATACGGACATAAAATCTACCTAGGAAAAAAAATCGATGAAATCTGAGTATGCTCTCCAAAACCGTTCCCTGTTTAGTCAAAGAAATGTGTCTAATATTTCTATAGCCATCCGCAACATATAAATAATATAAATGAAGCTGGCTTACCTTCTCAACGTAGTCAACTAAAGCAGCAACAAGGCAACCACTTATAACATCAGTAAATCCAACATTGAGTTTAGTCTTTATAGTCTTGATCACAGGAATATACTTGACATCGTCTTCAATGTAGAACGCCAAGTAATTTTTCAAGCTGTTATATTGGATCTTGTGGATTCTTTCCCATGAATTGTCGTACATATATACATCATCAAGACCAAATTTGCCACCTTTGGTTGTATTTTCCTTGAACTTGTCACTAACACGCACCAATTTAAAGCCTTTTATTGCGTTTGCTATCAAACTGAGTAATGACAATCCGTCTGCTATCGAGTGACGAAACGTTAGTATCAGAACTTGTTGTGATCCGTCGCTATCCTCATTCCATTTGATCGGTTGTTTAAAGATGGATAATCTCCAAGCTAACAAAAAGGAAATTAAATCGATTATTTTTACATCGAAAAGACCAGTTTTAATAACACTCTTTGTAAGTTAAATAATGCAATTTATTTTTACTAGATGACGAAATATCCTATCCTTTTCCTATTTTCAGGGAGGGCATTTACTATATCAACTGCTACTGAAACAAATACTACTGCGAAAAGAAATTTTGTGTGAATAAAATCTTCTTGAAACCTTGAAATCTTCTTCTTGATTTCGGATACCTGTGAGACATCGGATAGGTAAAATTATAGTTACATCATTCAACTTAATTGTAAGGAAATTAGAGTAATAAGCAACATATTAAGATACCTTTCTTTCCTAGAACCGATGAACCATCCATGAAGTTATCATTCATATATTCTGTTAGGCTGTCTCTGTTTAGATTTTCTCCTTCTATCACGGTAACAATTTCTTCAAACTTAACGTCAGACTTGTGGTAAAATTTATAGCCGAAAAGGGTTTCCACTTCATACCTTAATTTGCAACAAGATTCATGGGTTTTTCTGAAACTCTGCCGGATAGTTTGTTCATATTCTTCGTAGGAGCCATTCCTTTTTATAATCAGTAATAGGTTTGCGGACAAAAGTTTTTCTACGTGCTCCATTCCAAAGTCAAACCCTTTTATGAACCCACCATATTTTTCACGATATTTATTCCTCAAGTATAAATCTACGAGAAGCGCCACAAAATACAATAACGCAACAACTAAAAATTCTACCATTAAAAATAGAATTGTTAATAACATCAGTGGATATCGAATTAATTTCCTGGGTTTTGTTTTATTTAAGCCAACCATATACTGCAATGAAGTTAAATGCGTTACTTTAAAGTATTTATGGATATTTATTACCTTTGTGGTTGCATACGTTGCTGCAAATAATTTGTACACGTTGTCCATTTTGCCGGATAGGAACAAAGAAGATTTAAAGAAAATGCGTTATAAACACCTATATATAGATTCTAACAATTAAAGTATATTGAATTCTGGTTGGTCACTGCAGTATACTGTTTCTTATGAAGCAATTAAGTGAAGTTGTATTCGCTAAAAACTAGATAGTTCACTTTAAAGTAATTGTTTCGTGCAACCATTCCACTTGCAACCATCATTTTTTTAAATTATATTGACTACAAGTGGAGTGAGGTCGTCGTTTTGATTAACTGTTATTTTTATTTTCTGTTAATTAATTTTGCAGAATAATAAGAAAAGCCTGTTTGTTTGTTGAGGCTGGTATAGTTTTTATATTATATAACCTTGTTTGTTTCCTTGAATAGTTTTATTTTAGAACCTTAATTACATTTGCGAACAAGTTTGACGTCACTGTCTTTTGTTTGTGTGTTTTCAAACATGTGCTTTAAATTTTTTCTCTGTCTGCCCAATATAAACCATTTAATGTCCACTACCATTTAACCCTTTCGGGACCACATTTTTGGAAGTTGGAAAAACTTATAGTAGGTAGTAGCAATATATTAAAAACCTTATTTTAAATACTACATATTGTTACCAATTTGTTGACTGTTTACAAAAAACGGCATTAATTTACTTATGATAGGTATAAAACACTATTCACATAATGGTATTTCACACAGTTTGGCAAATGGTAGTTGTTGCAAATGGTAGATGATCTCTCACGTTTAGTATAGTTCTACTTTTCTTTCATGGCCTACCCATGATCTCCTAATGAAAGTTCTAAGTTCTTCAGCCAAAGCACATATAAAATCAATAAGTAGCATTTTTAAAAAAATTTATTTCATTATAAATAATCCAGCCATTGACTGCTGAAATTATCAACATTTTGAACAGATTTTTTTCTATCACTTGCAGGATTTGCGATTCATGTTATAGAGGGAAGACATTTGATCAACCAGATCAACTCCCCTCATAAATTCATTGTAGAAACTTATAGCAAGAAACTTCTAGTTTTCTTCTATCCTTTTGTTTTCGAGAAACATTTGCTATATCATTAGTATGAAAATTGCTCAAAAGTAAAACTTCTTTTGTGTCCTGCCATTTGCTATACAGGTCTTGTCAGTTTGAATTAGGCATGCCCGGCTCAACCGGGGTGACAACGTGGCCTCGCTTGCTTGAGCATTGGCGCACTCGCCAGTAGTAAAACTTGCTAGGCGCTGGGTAGCCGATCAGAATTAAACCTTCAATACTTACAATACCTACTACAATACTTACCTTACAATATTTCCTTTAAAATTTGTTATTAAATGTTGACTACACAAAAATAACCTATTCTTAAAGGATCCTAAAATAAATTCTTAAAACCCTATTTACTAAAAATCAAATTTATCTAAATTTATAAAAAATACATGCATAATTAAAAGTGCGGGCTAATTAATAGGCCACCCTGGGTAGCTAAACAATATCCCAACCAATCATAGAAATCACTTCTAACACATTAGAAAGCATTTCAGACGTGACCAGGTTAGCTGCTTGCATTATTTTAGCCTGCAGGGCAACCAAATTTTCTGCTCGCTCAAAATTCTATGCTTCTGGCTATAAATGATTTGTTTAAGAAACCCCCGCAAGAAAAAGTCATTTGGGGTCAAATATGCAGATCTCTCTGGCCGAATTTTTTAAACATTCTTTAACCCTATCTGCATTATCTGCCGGACAGACGTCTTGCTGAAACCAAACAGCGCCGGATTTACTCCAGGAATGTTTTGGATTGCCGGAATGATTTGCGTTTCTAGCATATCTAGATATTTCCGGACATTTAAGGTTCCATCAACAAAACAAGACCTATTAAATGGTCGCTCAGAATTCCAGTTCAAACGTTCAGTTTTTGGGGATATTATTTGAAGTACGAGCAGAAAGAGTTCTAGGCAAGTTTTCCCGAAACCAATATCGAACAGCGGAAAGATTGTGTTTTCCGTGCAATGAAAAAGTAGATTCATCGGTGAAAACAACATTTGCAATAAAGTTTTCATCTTCTTTGGCCTTTTCCATCACTCGCTCACAAAACTCTATCCTTCCAATATTGTCCTCGGGAAATACCTCTTGCGCTTTCTCAACTTCAAAGCACTTATATCCGTGCTTATGGAAAACACGCGAAACATTTGCTGCTCACGCTTAATTCCTCGCCAACTTGTTTGGTGGATTTTATGTTATCTGCTTCCTCAGTAGCACAAATCACTTCGTCCCTCCTCTGTTTTTGGACGACTTTTTCCAGGTGAGAGTTATTTTAAGTGGCATTTGGAACATTTCTCTAGACAATGACTATTTTAAAACATAGAACCAATGTTGAAAGTTGTCTGTCTAACAGAAATTGGCCTTTCTGCAAAAGATTATGCAAATAAATTGACGCATTCACCAGGAAGTACCAACTGAGTGCAACGGTTGGTATCCATAAGTGGAAATGACGTGAAAAATCTGTCGAAGTACAAAACGACTTCAGGTTCTTTTGTCGTTTGTACTAATTTCAGAAGAACACGTTTTCCCAACATACCTTCTTATTGTGCATTTTCCTCCTCACAGCAGATATTCATATGATATATGTAACCCGTTATTGAGTTAAATGCAACTCCACATTTTTATTTCACGCTTGATTGGTTTCAAGGAAAGATGCTGCTTAAGACTGAATCTTCACTTTTGAATTTTGGAATTTTGTCATACTTTCGTCAATGCTTTGGTAACTACTATCTAACCTACATTTTTGAAACCAATGTTTCAGACATTCTAAAATTTGCTCAACATAACGCAGTTTGCCGACTCCTTTAGCTTTCCTCGAGGTGTTTACATATAATTTGGACATCAATAGAGTAAATCGGTTTCTAGAAATGGAGTCTTTTATGAAAGTATTGCCCATCGGGGGTTTAGGCGACCAATAATCCTTCAGCGATGGCAATTTATTATAACATAATATATGAACAACCAATAAAAATCTATAATTCGTCATCAGTTTCTCTTACTTTTATATTATTTTCACTCTCCTAAAGCTTTAGTCTCTCATTTGTACGACATGCTAATGTAATAAAAGGGCTAGGGGGCATGGTTTTTGAAAAATATGGAGTTTTGAACATGTGGCTTTGATATCCTCATCGATTTTGCATTGCCTTATATGTGGTACAGAAAATCAGGACCTGAATTTTGGCTTATTATTTGACTGCAGTACTGGACGTCCTCCTTTATTAGGCGGTGGTAAATTTTCCAGCTCGTTTATTACTTCATTATTTTCATTTTCTTCATTAGCGGACTCATCATTTGCTTCCATTTCATAGTTTGCAACTGTAGAATGATCGTTCTCAGGATCTGTTTGGGACTCTATCTCAGACAAATGCTCGGTAAAGGGTAAGATTGTGACACTAACACTGCTCTACTTGATCATTTTGTATTCGATCATCAATTATTGGAATTTAATATTATTACTATTAACTACTCACAAACCAAAAGCAGTAAATCATTTAATTAATCTATTTTGGGTTTAGTTCGCAGAAGATTTGTATATTATAACAGAAATATGCATGACACAAGATTAACGTTCTACAATTTTTTTTATCCCCTTACACGTCTACCGATAGATTTACCTACCGCTCTCAAAGAGACAATTAGTTTACAACAATATGATTATATTATTATTTACCCTTTAAGAATGACAGATTACGCTATCGAAACACCTGCAAATAAAAAGGGAATAATTAATCGAAACACCTCGAAATAAAAAAGTTATTGTAGAACGTTAATCTTGTTTCATTACAACAGTACCTGGAAGACCGAGCTCGCTCTTGCAGCGCCATCGTGTCAAAGTTCTTCCTATCTTCTACCAGCTTTGCCCACACGATGGCTCCCTATCTCCCCAAGCTAGCTATAATGAGCTTAAACTCATTTCGATATTTTAAAACACCTTTCTATATTTTAAAACGCCCCTTTGTTGGAAGTCCCGACCTTAAAAAAAATTCCGGCTCGGGAATTTTTGTTTTTATTTACCACCGCACTCTCTTTGGCCGCACCATCGTGTGGTGAACGGTCAAAGTAACAGCCTCTACAGTTTTACAAGCTTTAACTATACGACGGGCTCCTATGTCCGCAACCTAGCTATAATAAACAAAACCTATTTTAACCGACTTCCCACCTTTCTCTCTAAATCCTGCAAATATCTCCCACGCTAATGCTTTCGTCTCGAAATAATACCGATAAATAAATTAACACGAATAATATAAGATAAACAGTAAATCATAGTTTTCCAAAACTTTAACAAACTCAACGACGAAGTTAAAAGAGCAGTAAAATCAAAGAAGAAAACATTTATGGAGAAACAATTTCACAATGACGAGGGATAGTGAAGATCTCACGGGAATGTCTTTTTTTTCAATGAATATTTTATACGAGTATAGGAAAAGCAGTCCTAACAAAAAATACTGAATTAATGATACTAAAATAACGACGAATGAAATAATAAGAAATAATTGAAAATCTAAAAAACAAAGCAGCTCCAGGTGATGGCGGTGTAAAAGCACCTAAAAATCTGTAGTCAAATGCCGAAATTTACAACCCCGGTATTCCCTAGTTTCACAAAAAGGGGTTTATCATTTTGGAATTTCTGAAGTAATAAACGTTGAGATTGTAGGTAAATTCTATGAATTTGTCCCAGTTATAACCCAGTTAAAATTATTTATTACTATTTTTATTTTATTTTTTATTACTTTTCAACGGCATGGTTAATAAACGTATTTGTCGGTACTGGAGTGATGAGAATCCACATATTTTTCCACATATATCCACAGTTAATATTTAGGCGGGCATATTAGGTGATAGTATTATCGGACTATCATTTATTGATAGAGATGCTTTATGTATAGAGATTTAGATAATCTCATATCCCAATCCCATAATTGAACCTCTTATTATTCAGGAATTAGAACTCCAACAAGATACTAACAGAAATATAAATTTGAATAAAAACCTCGTTCACTTCCAACAAGATAGGATTTTTCCACACGATTCTAGCAGACGCCAATTCTTAAATGAGACATTTCCTGGGTAGTGGATTAGAAGAAGGGTTCCGATAGAATGTTCTGCGTCATCTCTCGATTTAACTTTTAGATTTAGACGACGATTTAGATTTTTATCTTTGGGGTTACCTGATGTCAGAAGTGTACAAAACACAGTATCCAATTGAAGATCTTCGGCAACGGATTACAAGGAAATTTACAGCAATAAGAAGATAAACGTTTGAAAATGTTAGAATGGAACTTGAAAACCGATTGTATGACTGTTTACAAAATAATGGACAACATATTGCACATTTGATCAAATTAAAGCTAAAAAAAAGCTGCTTCCATTTTCAAATTATCATCTTTAGTGGTAGTGATAGATTTTGGTTTTTATTATTTATAACATACCAACATTAGCCAAGCAAGCGTCCCAAGAATTTTTCGAAAACATAATTACCAACTGTATAAATTCCAGCTTCACCAAAAACTTGAAACGATTTTGCGAAACGAGTTGAATTTTGAATGTGGGTGTTAGACAAAGTTGCAGAAAATGAAAACTTTTTTAATTTCGTTCTGTTTAGTGATGAATCCATATTTCACAACAATGGATCCATTAACAGACATAATTTTCATTACTATTCTGATACCAATCCGTATCAAATTAGAATTATTAATAAACAGCACACATCGTCAGTGAACGTGGGTGGAATAATGGGAGAATATGAATTGGTCCTTATTTTTTCCATTTAACTGGAAGAATATTGCTTTAGATTTTTTGATAAATCAATTTCCAATCTTATTAGAGGACATTCCCTTAGAGATAAGGAGATCGATGTGGCTGCAATTGGATGGAGCTACTCCACACTTCCATCGTGGGGTTCGAGAACTTTTAAATATATGCTTCGAAAATTGATGGATTGGAAGAAGTGAATACAAAAATTGGCCACCAAGATCTTCAAGGACTCCTCCGGACTTCTTTCTATGGGGATACGTAAAAGAAATCGTTTATGACACGCTTCCAACAACAGCAGACAATATGAAGTAGCGCATTAGAGAAGCCTTCCAGAGCAACCTAGAAGTTCTGACACGTGTTACTGAGAGTTTTAAAAAGAGGATACGGTTGTCACTTTAAACTTTTATTGTAATGTATTTCCACAACTTACTATTATTTTATTCACAACTTATATAACAAGCAATTCTGACTTGTCAAAATGCCATAGGTGACCTGATAAATAATAAACTTATTAAAATCGGTTTGTATTCTGAAAAATGTGCGTTTGACAATTAAATTTTACATCTATTCTTAGCATAGAATACAGGACGTTCCATTTAAATTAAACAAGTTGTTACCATTTAAAACTCGTCTTTATTTAGAGTTAATTTTTGAACATCTTGTATACTTTAGGAATTCTTTCGCCAGTTTGACAAGAAATGTAGTCAATTAGTACACATCAGGGTGAATTTGATTTAAAAAGGGTTAATAAATGTTCTGCTTTTATATTATTAACATTATTACTACATTTCCTCTAATTCAATTTCCACTAATATCTAATATTACGACTAAATACAGCATGATTTTTTATTATGAGAATGTGTGTTATATTAATGTGTAATGTTTATACTACTCTGACTATGTATTATCAAAAATTCATGATGAATTTTTGATAATACATAGTCAGAGTAGTATAAACATTACACGTCCTTTCCTCAATAAACCTTACTAAAAAGGACAAAAAAACAATACAACTTATATTAATGTGTCTTCTTGTTTGAGTACAAATAGTTTTTAATTATCATTTTTCCATCTCGTTGTCTCCCCCTTCCTTCAGTTACCTCGCACCCCCCAGAAGTACATGATTATAGTACATTTCTGTGAAATTTTATTGCACCTATTAGTGTTGATTACTCATACGTGCTATGTGTTGGTTATTCAATACTTCATATCGTGCAAAGACGACGCTTTTATAGCAACCAATAAATACATCAAGTACTTCAAACAGGGAACAACATTTATTGTATTATTCTAGCAAATGCACGTATCGAAGCAACATTAAGTGTGGCTTAACATCCATATTTTTGTAGGAAAAACTAAAAGAAGAATGAAGAAAGATATTCCTCCTAAATTGAACAACGAGGTGTTGTGTTTTTGTAAATCGTTAAAACCATGGCTAATTTGTGCGAAATATTTTGGAATATTACCAATAACCTCTACACACCGAAACAACGACTGCGTATTTCAACGTTCAAAATGGTGGTTTGTTTGGTCGATTTTCGTTGCCTGCGGTTTGATTTTTCACACAGTAGAGGTGTTCAAGTTGTTTAAAGAAGATAAATCGTTTATATCTTTGCATGTTATTCTGATCAACATCGTCAGTGCGATTTATTGCATTTACGTTATTCTTTTATTAGTACTATGCATTTTGAGGATGCCGAAATTTGTAGTTGCCCTAAACAAGACTTCTGCAGTACTAAAAGAGGGACTACTTTGCCAAAGTGCGCTTAAAGTTATATTACGTCTCGAATACGCTTTCATGTCTATGGCTTTGCTGTGTATGATCATACAATTATCAGCTTTAACTTATTTGCACTTCTCAGAACATTACGAAACAAATTTTGACAATACAATGTTCATCAACCAATTACTTCAAACGATGACCTGCGTAATTTATGTCATGTTTATGTCATATTGCGCGGTTTTTATGGGAATGCTGGCATGTTTGGAGAAAACGATCATTAACCATTTTGATTTCCAATCTGTCCATCCCTTGGAAAATATCAGCGAAACCAATAACTTAACTGATTTTATGGGAATACCATATAAGTTGTGCGATTCTGATCATATCAATAGAAAATTGTTAAGGAAACACAGATCACATGAAGTCATCGACTACTTTAGATGTTTACACGAGGAAATAAGCGTTCTAATGTACGATAGTAACGAATGTATGAGCCTTCAGTTACTCTGTCACATGATAGTTGAGTTGGCCGTGCTGATTATCAATTATTACGCAGTCGTCATTTATTTCGTCTACGATTTTCGTACTCCGACATCGAGCACAATCCATTTCCTAAACTGCTTGTTTGCAGTTTTGCACACGCTGGGCATTTTGATATTCTTAAGGAACTCCCAACAACTACAAAACACGGTAAGATGGGATATTTTCCAGAAACGATGTGAGTACACCATAACTCGTTTTTAGGTAAAAGGTTTAATACCGATTTTATTGGAATATTCCACAAGGATTTCTACTCCTGAAGAGCACCAACAAGTGAGATTGTTCATAGAGAAATTGAAACAACATCGACCTGTTAATGCTACCGGTGTTGTAAATATTGATCTGAGTATTGCAGGCCCAGTAAGATTAATGCCTTAATAATACTTACTTTTATTTTTAATATTATTTTGCAGATTTGTGCAAATATTCTTACTTATGTGCTGGTGGCTTTGCAATTTGAAGTACCAAAGGACTAAGAAGAAACATCTGTAGGTGAAATGTGAAGTGAAATAAAGTTCGTTGATTTTATTCGTTCGAATAATTTGAAATAATTAAAAGAAAACCAACAGCTCTAAAATTTGTTGTAACATTTATTATACAGCCTCAATAACAAAAGTATGTACACAGTCTTAGAAGAGATAACAACTATTTACAAAAGATCTTTTTAGTAGTTCTCCGAGGGTGCACTCAATCGTACCCCCCATGGCCTCCATGCCCGCCACCTCCCCCACCCCCGTATCCTCCGCCGAATCCGCCTCCTCCTCCATGTCCTCCGCCCAAACCACCTCCTCCCCCATGACCACCACCACCGCCATATCCGCCTCCTCCCCCATGACCACCGCCGCCTCCATGACCGCCGCCGCCTCCATGTCCGCCTCCTCCGTGACCGCCCCCGCCGCCAAATCCACCGCCGCCGCCGTATCCACCTCCCCCTCCTCCACCGTGGTGATCATCAAAACCTCCGCCGTGGCCACCGCCTCCACCAAAACCACCCCCTCCTCCGTAACCTCCACCGCCGCCGCCGCCGCCATGGTGCTCATCAAATCCTCCTCCACTCGAACTAAATCCACCACCTCCTCCGTATCCACCGCCTCCGCCATATCCACCACCTCCGCCTCCGTGGTGATCGTCGACACCACCGCCTCCTCCAAATCCTCCACCTCCTCCATATCCTCCTCCACCACCTCCTCCTCCTCCATGATGATCATCAAAACCTCCTCCACCCCCTCCACCATAGCCGCCGCCTCCGCCGTATCCACCGCCTCCACCTCCGTGATGATCGTCGAAACCGCCGCCGCCTCCTAAACCACCACCGCCTCCGTATCCCCCGCCGGCTCCGTATCCCCCGCCGCCCCCACCTCCGTGGTGATCGTCAAATCCGCCTCCGCTGGAGCTGAATCCACCTCCTCCTCCATATCCTCCTCCAAATCCTCCACCGCCACCTCCATGATGGTCGTCAAATCCACCACCACTGGAACTGAATCCACCCCCTCCCCCGTATCCGCCTCCTCCTCCATAGCCGCCTCCACCTCCAAATCCGCCGCCCCCTCCATGTCCACCCCCGACGTGCTGTTCTTCTATGATGATGGCTCCTCCTCCTCCGCCACCCCCTCCATGACCTCCGCCGCCACCGTAGCCCCCTCCCCCGCCGAAACCGCCGCCGCCCCCAAAACCGCCACCGTGGCCACCGCCATGTCCGCCTCCATGGCCACCTCCATGGCCACCTCCATAACCCCCACCTCCACCAAAACCGCCGCCTCCTCCAAAACCGCCGCCTCCTCCAAAACCTCCGCCACCTCCGTGGCCGCCGTCCAGGTGAATTAGTTCTTTATGGTGTCCACCACCGTCTCCATGTGACTCGGGGATGTGGACGCGTATGTGAACACTGAAATAGAAAGGTTTTTTTAAATATACTGATATGTTCATAGAAATCTGGATCAGTAAATGAACAGCAACTTAATGGGGGGTGTCAATCAGTAAATTTTTAAATTTCATTATGTTATTTGCTTTACAATCATGCGTCAATGTGATATTATTTTAAGGGCCCAAAGGTTAGAAGATCAAAATTGGTACTGGACCATCAATGATTTCTCACTTGGACATGATATATAATCTTATATATTATTTAAACAGTCCAGAATAATATTTAGTTTCAGTCTTGTAAATAGAAATGTAGATCATTGGAAAGAAGACATTTCTTCAGGCATTCATTAGTAAAAATGTTTAAAAAGAAACTTTCTACAAAATTCTAATGAATTGTGGGAGATCTACTAAATGTTTTGAAAAAAATGTTTATTCAACTTCTGACCTTACGTTAGCAAAAAGGTGCCTTCTCGCTTCTTAAGAGAAGCTGTCTTCTCTTCAGAAGCTCACCGATTAACTATAAAAAATAGGAAGATTTATCACATAATCAATAAATAGTGAAGCATATAAAAAGCAATAAATGGCGAGCATATAAAAGCAATAAATAAGAAGCTTAAAGAAAGAAAGCTTGAAATCCCAATGAATAAATCTTTCAATGCAAATTATTTACGGTAACAGATGCACAAATGCTGTAAAATGAGATAATTCATACTTTCTTTTTAATGCACATGTAAATTTTTTTTTTCAAATAAAGCGCGAAGTAATTGGAAAATAGTGAAGGTGGTTATTAAATCAACAGATCATAACTTTCTAATAAAGAACATTTTATTGTCATTTCACTTCCGTTTGGCGGTAAGTTATTAGTGTGACATCATCTAAACTTAATAACATAAATAACTGTTGCGGTTTTTACCAGCTTCACTTATTCGCATTAAATTTTTAACTACTGGTTTTATCGGATATATATCTTGTTAAAATGAAACCTTTTCTTTCTTGTCAACTTCTTTCTTGTCAATCTTGAATCTGTAATGTTTAAAATGTGGGTGAAGAATTTTAAGCAAAGATAAAGTTTAACGTTATTGCTACTAGCATCTTTTCATAGGTACAGCGAGTCCTTGAATTCAAGATATAACCCTTACATTAATTCAATAAGTTGTGTTAAATCAACTTATTTTAAACAATGGCACTAAAAATGTCAATTCAAATTGTAGGATCACTCAATTGGTGATGGATACTGTGGATCGAAAATGTCACTTGTACAAAGTTCTCCAATACACTCCACTTCAGAATAAGGTTTGTATCTATGCATATACGCATTTCTGTCATTATTACCTCTGCACCAATAATAATTTAATTGTTTCTTCAAAAAAACGATGTAAGATATTACATTTTTTAAGGAAGAAATGCTTTACAACACACTAAGCTGAATGACCCCTACCCTTAAATCATATTTATTATTAATACCCAAAAGTTGTTAGTTTTGCTGAATGATTATCATCTCACTAATTAATTAGTATTAATATGGTTTTTTATTGTTTTACTAATCATCTACTGTTTTTGATGAATGCTTATATTTACCCTTAGTAATTATTATTATTATTTCTACTGAACAATTTTTTTATCTGTGATTGTAATCGATGTAACCGATTATTTTTATATTTAGTCTTCAGCTCCAGAGGTACTGGTTATTTACATTTATTGCTACCATTTTTATTTTAACTGGGAATTTATTATTTTTAGTGAATACCAGTATTTAAGCAGGCATTTAAATAAATTATTGTTCAATTATTTCTTTTTAAAAAAATTACCAGGTTATAAAAAGTGTATTTTTTATCACGAGTTTCAACTCATTCGAGTTAAGGTTCAACTCATATTCGACATATTGAGAAGATTTTTTAAGCTGTGCAGAAAACTTTCTCTTGTTTCCATAGTGATACTTTTGGTGGTAATAAATCCGTAAATGTGTTGGAGAAATTTCTTGTTTTATGACAACCTGTGTTTACCAATTACTA